>CAXKVI010000058.1:0-305106 GCA_964058755.1 Campiglossa producta | reverse complement strand
ATCCTAACGCACAACTGATCAATTAAAGAATCACTGTGAATAAGTTGGTGTACGGGCGCGCGGAAACATCTTTTTAAAGCAATGAGAACACCGCCCCCCTTTCGGAGACCTGTCTTAACTGCATCTCTATTCTTACGAAAAGTATAATAGGGCTGATACATTAGCGCAAATTCCGAATTAATTCCGCTTTTGGGAGTTTACTTGAGCATGATCTTCATTATAAACTCCCAAAAACTAGGAAGATTTGAACAGTTTTAAAAAATTTGCACAGGGAAGACTCTGTAGATAAATAGACAACAACAGCAAGAAACACTAGGAAATTAAAGGTAGCTGACAGGTAAGCGTCGCGCTGGTTTGTAAAATCCGACTTTCGACAGCTAGATGTCGCCGAGGTAGGTAAAAATATGGTGCAATAACAACCAAAGTAGTAATTCTCAACGCCGTTAATCTTCAATTTTGTGTGTGGCAGGGTAAAATTTAGATCTGATTAAAGAAGATTTATTGAATATAATCTCCGTGTGTGTACCCATAGCATAATATAAGTTTGGATGAAAATATTCCTCGCGGAAAAATCAGCATTGAGCCAGGTTTCTACGAAGACGAACGCGTCATAATCCAAACGTGAGGTACCCTGCAGTCAACTTAACTAGTTTTATACTAATCAAATACCAGTCAGCCAGGCGGCCTCAACTAGTTCGAGTTCTGTAATTTTTCCATATTAGCAACTGGTATTTTTAACACGGTGATGTCCTACGAGATGGCAATTGTCCTTCTCTGCATCAGCACCATACCAATTGGCTGACTAGGCAGCCTCTGCATCAGGAATATACCAGTTGATATACTTGTTATTATGGGAGTGTAATGGGGTGTGGCTGCTGTGCGACCTTGCCCAATCCCGACTCTTGCGTCCTCGTTCGTACACTCTGGGCAACGTGAGCTATCTAGGCTCGCGGCAGAAAGAGAGGGAGCCCCGGTGGGGCATACATACTTGGTTTAAGGGCTCACGGAGGTCTTTTGCGCAGCGTCTGTTCACCATGAGGTGCGGCTGCAAGCGGGCGTCTGTCTTGAAGCAAGCGGCTTGCTATATAAATGTGTAAATATTTTCCAAAAATCCCAAAACGGGTTGTGCACTGGGCTTGAGACCCGCCACCTTAATAACTTAATTCCAACGAAAACTAATGTACCAAACCTCGGATGAGAACCCCTTTAATGTTGCCGACCCGGCAAACGAATATGGAATAATGATTTGGATATTAGGGCATGTACCGGGAATGTCCGGACCCTTTCAAGGGACGTTACCGCTGCCCGACTGGTTGATGTCGTCGTAGGCGCAAAGGCCGACATCACCGCCCTGCAGGAATTGCGATGGACGGGGCAAGGAAAGACGACCATCGGTCCTTGTGACGTATACTATAGTGGCCAGGAACGCGGCAAAGCGCGTGGTGTAGGATTCGTGGTGGGGAAGAGACTTCGCCGCCAAGTATTAGCGTTCACTCCTGTGGACGAGCGTCTCGCTGCGATCCGCATCAAGGCGATGTTTATCAACATAACATTTATCTGCGCCTATGCGCCGACTGAGGAGACGGACGACGCAGAGAAGGACTCCTTCTACGATAAACTTGAACAGACTTATGATCGCTGCCAGCATGATATCAAAATCGTGCTCGGCGACTTTAATGCCAAGGTGGGCAAGGAAGGAGTCTTTGGTCCTACTGTTGGAAAATTCAGTCTCCGATATAACATCCCCCAACGGCAATAGGTTGATTGACTTCGCCGCTGCTCGCAATATGGTCATCAGTAGTACTAGGTTCCAGCATAAGCGAATACACCAAGCCACATGGCTGTCCCCTGATCAAAGAACTAGAAACCAGATTGATCATGTCATGATGGACGGCAGACACAGCTCCACCGTTCTGGACGTGCGTACCCTACGTGGTCCCAATATCGACTCGGACCATTATCTTGTTGCAGCCAAGATACGCACAAGCCCCTGTGCGGCGAAGAAAGTGCGCACAGGAACGGAAGGAAAATTTGACGTCGAGAAGCTGCGCATGACACAGACAGCTGATAATTTCACCACTCGATTCTCACACCTGCTAGCAGAGGGCAATCCTCGACCTAACGATGTAACCGAGCAATGGAGGCATATCTCTCACTCATTGCGTACCGCCGCTGAAGCTACTATAGGGTTTCAGCGAGCCCGGAAGAAAAACTGGTACGATGAGGAATGTAGCACTGCCTCGGACAAAAAGGACGCTGCATTTCAGAAAAAAGAAACGTGAAGCCGAAAGGCTTGAGTGTGAGGAGCTTGAGATGCCGGCTGACAGGAATGATGCCCGAAAATTCTATGAAAAGATCCGGCGGATGACGGAAGGTTTAAAGACCGGGGCAAGTTCCTGTAAGGACAATAACGGCGACCTGGTAACCGACGTACAGAATGTACTGAAATTATGGAGGGAGCATTTCTCCTCACGGCTAAATTGCGAGGGAGACGTCGAACCCGATACCCCAATCCCTGACGATGGAAAAGTCGTCCCACCAGCTGACTATGATGAAGTGAGGATAGCTATATCCCGGCTCAAAAACAACAAATCGCCTGGGAAAGACGGACTACCCGCCGAGCTGTTCAAACACGGAGGCAAAGAGCTGGAAAAAAACATGCATCAGCTCTTTTGCAGAATATGGTCAGACGAGTACATGCCTCCGGATTGGAATTCAAGTGTGATCTGCCCAATCCACAAGAAAGGCGATCCCGCTAACCGCACCAACTACCGCGGAATCAGGCTTCTTAATATCGCATATAAGGTTCTTTCTAGCGTGTTGTGTGAAAGGCTGAAGCCCATCGTAGACAACCTGATTGGACCTTATCAGTGTGGCTTTAGACCTGGTAAGTCTACCATCGACCAGATTTTCACGATACGCCAAATCCTGGAGAAGACCCATGATAAAAGAATCGACACTCACCATCTCTTTGTCGATTTTAAAGCTGCTTCTGACAGCGCAAAAAGAAGTTGCCTGTATGCCGCCATGTCTGAATTTAACTGCCCTGCAAAGCTTATACGGCTTTGCCAAATGACGTTGAGCAAAACCAACAGCTCCGTCAGAATCGGGAAGGACCTCTCTGAGCCATTTGAAACCACACGAGGCTTTAGACAGGGCGACTCTCTTTCGTGCGATTTCTTTAACCTGATGCTGGAGAAGATAATTCGAGCAGCACAACTAAACCGCAAAGGCACAATCTTTTACAACAGTGCAATTGCTGGCGTATGTCGATGATATTGATATCATTGGCCTTAACAGCCGCGCCGTAAGCGCTGCTTTCTCTGGGTTGGATAAGGAAGCGAAAAAAGTGGGTCTTGCGAGGAAGGGGGAGACCTCGACTGAGATGGAAACAACAAGTGGAGGATGACTTGAACTCCCTTGGGGTTTCCAATTGGCGTCAGTTATCGCTAAAAAGGAATGACTGGCGTGCTTTGATGCGAAACGGCCAAAATCGCCTAGGCGGTTAAGCGTCATTATGACGCCAAGATTAGATACTTGTTATTATACATATCAGTATCATACCATTTAAGATACTAGTTCGTATATACGTCAGGATCGAACCAGTTGAAAGAATAGTTCATATATACCTCAGAATCATACCAGTTGGCAGGCTAGTTCATATATATGTACATCAGAATCATACTAGTTGAAAGACTAGTTCATATATGCATCAGCATCATACCAGTTGACAGACTAGTTCATATATGCATCAGAATCATAACAGTTGGCAGACTAGTTCATATATGCATCAGAATCATACCTGTTGACAGACTACTTCTTATATGCATCAGAATCACACCAGTTGACAGACTAGTTCATATATGCATCAGAATCGTACCAATTAACGGACTAGTTAAAAAATCCTCGGAATCATACCAGTTGACATACTAGTTCATATATGCGTCAGAATCATACCAGTTGATATAGTAGTTCATTTATGCATCAGAATAATACCAGTTGACATACCAGTTCATTTATGCATCATAATCATCTCCGTTGACATGCTAGTTCAAATTTGCATCAGAAATATTCCATTTGACATACTAGTTCATATATGCATCAGAATCTTACCAGTTGACATACTAGTTCATATATAAGTTATCGTGAATTAACTCCCACAGCTGCTTTCCCAACCTTCGCTTGGGTCAATCACACTTCAGCCACATTGCAACCGTTCTTCACATTGCCCAACCGCCCAATCAGCAGAAATGTAACCGGACCAATATTCACACGGTTGCCGGCACGGGTCGCTGTGTCAGCAAAACAATAGCTATTGCCACTGCACTATCATTGGCGTGATGTCAACGTCACCAGCGCCACAATTCTCAGAACACTGCAACCAATCTTATTTGACAGCATCAGCACAAACAAATTGCAACACATAAGCAAAGCCGGAGTTACAATTCTGCAACTTTTCGCCGGTTGCGCCGCAGCAGCATCGTGCTACGACGTAGGTTAGATGTTAGGTAGAAGTTAAGTAGGGATTTAGTTCTAAAGCAGACTCATAGCTGACCTAACGGCAGCATTCTAATGAAATAAATATTATAACCTGGAAAACGAGTAATTGGCGCCCAACGTGGGGCAGCCTCGCGGTGAAACATACAATAAAACATAAGAGAACACAAAGCAAAATTACAAAGCAACGATCAACCTAGGCCTCGCGGTGAAACATACAATAAAACATTAGAGAACACAAAGCAAAATTACAAAGCAACAATCAACCTAGGAGAACATACAGCGAAGGATAAAGATAAAGCAACAGTCAACCCAAGAGAACATACGTCATACATTAACATACAGACAACATACAAATGTACGTTAACATACATACAAAGGATATATTTCTTAACTTGAAATTATGAGGTGAGTGAAGTGCGAAAAAGAGTGTTTATTTCAGGGTTAAGGAAAACCGTATGCGATATCCTGTTCGCATCCAGACCATCAGACCTCCCGTCAGCCTTAGCTTTGGGACAGGAGGTTGATGCTAATAATGAGCGATATGCTTTTGCGATGAATTTTGCAAATAGATATGAAGAAAAACCAGTCGGGAGTCAGAATCCCGTTAACCAGAAGACACCTAACCTTGAGCACAGTGTAGGCCACAGGAATCCACATTATTCACTAAGTAAACAGGGGAGATAAGCCAGTCACCCACAGAACTATGGAAACACCCAGAGACCATTCGTAAATAGTAATAATTCGACCCAAAGGCGCGTAGAGCCCATGGAAGTAGATCCTTCCATATCCCAATTTAAAAGCCCGACCAATAACCCAAGCCAAGACTATTACTGTAGGCCACAGGGGAACTTACAAAAGCGGGCAGCGAACTCAGGACGGTACACCGGGCCTAAAATGCAGCGTGTTAACCATCTCACGGAAGATCAGGAGCTGCAAAACGAATCCTCATATAACAATGAGGCGGAGCAAGTGGCCGACGACATTGAAACAGATGAGGTTAATTTTTTAGAGCAAAATCCCTCCTTCCTTGGATTTCAAGGACAATAGGAGGGAAAGAGATCAAGTTCCTTGTCGATACCGGGGCATCTAGAAGTTATATCAAGCCCCTCCCAGGACTAAAGGGAGTAAGAAAGGAGGAAAATTCACTTTTGGTAAAGTCAATTCATGGCGTGACCACCATTAAACACAAATGTAAGGTTAGAATGTTTGGGGTGGTAGCAGAATTTTTTCTACTACCCAATCTGTTTTCATTCGACGGTTTTATTGGCCTAGACCTACTAAATAAGGTGCATGCCACCATTGATCTAAAAACAAACACAATAACGCACGATTCTGGGAGGTCCCACAAAGATTAGGGGAAGCCTTCTCCAGAATGATAGGAAATATAAACGGACCGAAGCGAAGCACTACCCTACAATACAAATGTAGTAGCTACAATTAGAACCACTGATGAGGAGCCGGTATACTCAAGGTTATACCCATACCCATTAGGCGTATCCGATTTCGTAAATAAGGAAATTCAAGAGTTGTTGGCGAATGGCATCATACGACCATCAAGGTCCCCGTATAATAACCCCATATGGGTAGTAAAAAGGCAGGCCTGGACGAGAAGGGCCAAGAAAAGAAACGAATGGTTATAGACTTTCGAAAACTGAACGAAAAAACCATCAGTGATACATACCCGATCCCAGATATTACAGGGAACCTATCAAATCTGGGGGGGGGGGGGGGGGGGAGTAAATTGTTTACTACTCTCGATCTGAAATCGGGTTTCCACCAGATCAGCCTGTCGGAACGGGACAGAGAGAAAACCGCGTTCTCTGTAAAAAAATGGAATGTACGAATTCTGCAGGTTGCCCTTCGGTATAAAAAATGCCCCCAGCATTTTTCAAAGGGCAATAGACGATGTGTTAAGGGAACATATAGGAACGAAATGCTTCGTCTATATGGATGATGTGATTATATTTTCAAAAAATGAGGATCAACATTTAAAAGATATAGAGGTAATTTTAAGAAGCCTGTTCGAAGCCAACATGAGGGTGTCAGCAGAGAAGTCCAAATTTTTCAAAACCGAAGTTGAATTTTTGGGATTCTTGGTTTCACAGAGCGGAATAAAAGAAATACTTGCATCAGAGGAGGTCACACTAACCTACCCTGATTTTGAGAAATCGTTTGAGCTAACTACTGATGCGTCCTCGCACGCAATAGGTGCTGTCCTATCGCAGGAAGAAAAACCTATAACTATGATTTCCCGCACTTTAACCAGTAGCGAGGAACATTTTGCCACAAACGAAAGGGAGTTACTGGTCATCGTTTGGGCACTAAAAACACTCAGAAACTACCTTTATGGTGTGACGAACCTCACTGTTCACACGGATCACCAGCCGCTTACTTTCGCGGTTTCGGACAGGAATCCAAACTCGAAAATAAAAAGATGGAAGGCATTCATAGACGAATGCAACGCGAAAGAACGGATAAACCGGTGAACTGCTTCCGAAACCAGATAATAGTAGAAGAAGGAATCACACCGGGAAAAAGAACGTTCATTATTTTTGGAAAAAAACCCGACATTTAATCACATTTAAAGATAAAAGAGATCTGATCAGCCTCCTGCAGGAAGCGGTAAAATCAGATGTAGTCAACGCAATACATTGCGACCTACACACGCTTGCCCTGTTTCAAGATGAACTGGTTAGGCTCTTTACAACAACCAAATTCAGGCTTACAGAAAAATATGTCAACGATATATTTGACGCAAACGAGCAACAAGAAATAATCGCAGCGGAGCACATAGAGCAGCACAAGAGAATATGAAGCAGATACTGGAAGACTATTTTTTTTCCAAAAATGGGGAGAAAAGCTTCACAATTTGCTGCCAACTGTCGCACATGCTCTAAAGCAAAGAACGATCGCCATCCGCAAAAGCAACTCATTGCACATACGCCCATTCCCTCATACAGCGGAGAGATACTCCACATAGACATATTTTCAACGGGCTCTAAATATTTTCTGACTTGTATAGACAAATTCTCAAAGTTTGCTATGGTGCAAACTTTAAGGTCCAGAACAATAGCAGACGTGAAGCCGCAACTTCTCCAAATACTTAATATGTTTTCAGGTACGAAAACTGTGTACTGTGACAACGAAAAGTCACTAAACTCTCAAAGTATCAAATCTACATTAAAGAATCACTTCAATATCGACATCGCGAATGCCCCACCCCTTCATAGTACGTCAAACGGCCAGGTAGAGCGATTCCATAGCACCTTGATGGAAATATCGCGATGCCTTAAACTCGATACCAACATAGACGACATCGAGGAGATAATCCTTTTAGCCGCAATAAAATACAGCAGATCTATTCATACTGTGACCGGGATGAGACCCATTACTATTTTTCGTCCGGAAAAGGAGGACAAGCAAATAATGTCCTGCATAAAACATGCACAAGACAAAGAATTAAGAACCCATAATAAGAACAGACAAGATAGAGCGTTCGAGGTAGGCGAAAAGGTATAGTCAAGAATAACAGAAGACTTAGCAATAAACTTACACCTCTCGGCATCGTTGTCAACAGGACGAATAATAGACTACACGAACGCAAAGTACATCCCAGTGGCTGATGGCGACCTTATAATCTGGGAAAACTTCGGGCACATCAAACATATTACCAACCAGTGGCTGATGGCGACCTTATAATCTGGGAAAACTTCGGGCACATCAAACATATTACTTGACCTTATACGAATTGTTACGGGACGAAACGTCTAACGCTAAGGACTATTTCCCAAGAACGCACATGGGGAAGTTATTAGACGCGGATATAAATCAAATAATCAGACTTTTGCAACTCTTGAATACCCACCACAGGCAGGCAAGAAGTTTGAACGCACTCGGGACAATACTAAAATATATTGCAGTACTCCAGACCACAACGACTTTGACAGACTGACTAACACAGCAGAGCAACAACTAATCGACTCACAGGACAGACAGTTTACCATCAACACGGAGCTACAAAAGGAAATTAACAGCCTGACTACTATGGTAAATAAGATATTAAAGTCAGCGAAGCAGAGGGAGATAGATACGGGTTACAATAAGACGTACTTATAGCCAGAAATAGGGCAATAATAACGGAATTGGGACTCTCAATCCTATCCTTTTACATAGCTCAGAAATAAACTCAGTTATAAAAACACAGCACTTCTCAAGCTTCAACGTAGCCGATATAGTACCTTTAACTAGAGTTAGGATTGTTCAGTATAATAACGCAATATACTTTCTAATAAAATATCCCATACCTAGATTTAGATGTAAGAAAACGTGCCAGACGTGGCAAATTCCACCATCAGAGCTGATTCTAATTCATCATATTTCAATGCCACAGTGGTTGAAAGAAAAAGCTTTGCTGTGCCGTCTAGTGATCGGCGTAGGCTTATAAGCTTAAAGCGGTCGTCGGCGTCAATGGATTTCATTATATCCTAAAAATCGGAAAAAAAATTTTGTATAGTTTGTGCCCCGTCTTCGCCACTAAATTTCGGCAATGCGTGTTGGATATCGCAGAAATCTACTTCTCGGGCGGTGATCCCAAGGGTGGTGGAGGCGAGTCCAGATTCTAGCTCCCGCACTTGCCATTGTAGCTCGAGAAGCTCTTTTTTCTTACGCCAATTTTCCAGCTCTTGGTTGATTGAATCGGAGGCGCTTATGTTTGGTACATTGTACTCATTACTAGTATAGGCGGCAGTGCTTATAGCGGTAGCACCAGTGGCGGCATCTATCGGCAGAGCTAGTGGCTACAGTGCTTATGGCGGCAGTGTATCTATCGGCAAATCTTGTGGCTGTAGTGCTTACGGCGGCAGAGCTAGTGGCAGTGCTTATGGCGGCAAAGCTAGTGGCAGCGGCAGTGCTTATGGCGGTAGCACCTATGGCGGCAGTGTATCTATCGGCAGAGCTTGTGGCTGCAGTGTATATGGCGGCAGAGCTAGTGGCGGCGGCACTTATGGCGGCAGTACTATTTGCGGCGGCGGTATCGTTATTGTTACCATTGCTTATAGCGGCTGCACCTATGGCGGCAGTGTCAGCCGGATTATTGGTTGCGTCGTCGTTTTCCGTATTTACGGCATCGGAATCGTTAATGTTACAAATTATAGTATTTTCAGTGCTGTTCTCGATGCCTGTGCCACCAAAGCCATGAAAATCATCGGAATCGGAGGTTACCATGTGGTTGGCATCTTCGCCGGCAGAGTCGTATGATCCCGACGTGTTATTTTCCGTGTCAGGCATTTTCACGGATTTCTTCGAGCGAGTGTTCATATCGTTGAAAGTGTTGTGTTTAAATAGTAAAAATGATTGTATAGCGTCACACCTGACGTTGAAAGAATTAAAGCTGTGGTATGGAAATTATTTATTTCGAAGTAGCAGTTAATTTCTTTTTATTGTTCGACCGTCCCAGGCGATGATTTTATCAAAATGGCCGAGTCTTTCTTTTTCTTTCTCTTCCCACGTTTCGTTTGTTAAGAAAAGAGTATGTTCAATGCTGAACGTGAAACGGGCAGTGGGGTTGCCACCAGATATTACTTTACATCATATACCAATGAGGCGGAGCAAGTGGCCGACGACATTGAAACAGATGAGGTTAATTTTTTAGGGCAAAATCCCTCCTTCCTTGGATTTCAATGACAATAGGAGGGAAAGAGATCAAGTTCCTTGTCGATACCGGGGCATCTAGAAGTTATATCAAGCCCCTCCCAGGACTAAAGGGAGTAAGAAAGGAGGAAAATTCATTTTTGGTAAAGTCAACCGTTCGTCACATTGCACACCAGCCCAGTCAGCATAAATGTAACCAGACCAATATTCACACGGTTGCTGGCACGGGTTGCTGTGTCAGAAAAACAATAGCTAAGGGCCAAGAAAAGAAACGAATGGTTATAGACTTTCGAAAACTGAACGAAAATACCATCAGTGATACATCCCGATCCCAGATATTACAGGGATCCTATAAAATCTGGGGGGGGGGGAATAAATTGTTTACTACTCTCGATCTTAAATCGGGTTTCCACCAGATCAGCCTGTCGGAACGGGACAGAGAGAAAACCGCATTCTCTGTAAAAAAAATGGAATGTACGGATTCTGCAGGTTGCCCTTCGGTATAAAAAATGCCCCCAGCATTTTTCAAAGGGCAATAGACGATGTGTTAAGGGAACATATAGGAACGAAATGCTTCGTCTATATGGATGATGTGATTATATTTTCAAAAAATGAGGAACAACATTTAAAAGATATAGAGGTAATTTTAAGAAGCCTGTTCGAAGCCAACATGAGGGTGTCAGCAGAGAAGTCCAAATTTTTCAAAACCGAAGTTGAATTTTTGGGATTCTTGGTTTCACAGAGCGGAATAAAAACATGTCCGGAGAAAGTGGACTCGATTCGTAATTTTCAGGAACCTACTACCCTGAGGGGTCTAAGATCATTTTTAGGTTTGGCGGGATACTACCGTTGTTTTATAAAGGATTTCGCTAAGATAGCGAAGCCACTCTCAAATATAATGAGGGGGAATATGACCGAGTTACTGCTTCAGAGTCAAAAAAGATCCAAATCGATCTGACTGATGAACAGAAAAAAGCTTTCACTACCCTAAAAGAAATACTTGCATCAGAGGAGGTCACACTAACCTACCCTGATTTTGAGAAATCGTTTGAGCTAACTACTGATGCGTCCTCGCACGCAATAGGTGCTGTCCTATCGCACCCTCGTGAAGGGTGGATACCTTGCCGCGGTACGAGGGCTTAAGTCGATAGCCACAGGGCTACGCTGCCCTTGTGATCATAGCTCCGTACGGCACTTCATCACGAGAGCAGCCTAGCCTCTCTGGCGCGACGACAAAGATCTTCCCCCTCCCAATCCAGGGTGTTATGCGAAACCGTGCCCATTGGACGTTTGCAGCCGGGAGGCAAATCGTGGCTGTATTTGAACGGAGCCTCTCTGATACCGGGTCGCCTCAGAGAGTAAGCATGGCCTTACCGCGGTACGGGGCTCTGCCGCGGCGGACGACACATTTTCCCCTACTCTTCCCTTGACCCTAAGCTGGCCGTGTCCGGCGATGGGTCGTACGAACAAGATGAACTCAAATTATCCAAATAAAAACGATAAACCTAAAAAACAAACAACGCCAAATTTCACTCCTCAGCAAAGGAGAGCTATGGAGGAACAGGCGAGAAAGCAACAACAACGCCGGAGGACAACCTCCGTTCCACAATCAAGGGGGGGATCGACAGCGATGGCAACTACGAGTCGGTCAACCAACCCTCTATCGACTAAGATTGACTTGATGGGAGCTAGCACCAGTGCGGTTGCCAACGCAACTAAGCGGACAACGGCAGATGCTAAACTCCCATCAACCGCTGATATGAAAACCAGTATCTTTACGTCTGTGGCAGCGGTCTCACGACCTGGCCTCGGAGTTTCGAAGGAGAAGGAAGCTGCAACTGAGATTTCGGCAAGGAGAGCGACCGCGATGGCAACTACGGGTCCGCACTCCCAGGAGACATCTCCCCGCCGCTTCACATACCACGAGAAAAGATTGGCTGCAAAGATCCTGAAGAGGTATGAAGGGGTACCGCAGGAATCGCTGTCGCCGAATTCCAGTAAATCGGTAGAGCTAGCGAAAGCTGTGATACCGGATTTCCAAAATTCTTACATGCCAAAGAGGTTAAAAGTTAACCCTTTCAAGCGCCAGAGATCGGACCTGGAGTTGAATCCCCCTCCCAACCGGCATCAGAATACCCCTGGAGCGGGCAAACTAAGCTTTGCTGAGGTAACCAAGGACAGGATCCTTATAGGCGTCCTGGACCGAGGCAATGACCGCCTGGCCATCCCTAAGGACCGGTGGCGTTACGTGCGAAATGAACTCGGCAACATTCTTCTCAATGTTGCTCCAGAGTTTCCGGGTAGTTCGGCGCGAGTAACGGATGCGGGTTGGCACCAGGGTCAGATTAAATTACTCGCATGCGAGGATGCAAAAACCATAGCACTGTACAAGGCAGCAGCTGCTAAGCTGGGTGAAGTCTACAAGGGCGCAAAGATAGAGGTAGTCGACTGGAAGGAAGCGGAGGATTCCGATGCGGAAAGCATGTTATCCGCCACGTCCCTTGGCGATAGTGCTGTGAACAACTCGGAGATGGAGGACAGCCTACAGGACGAGGAAGCCCTCGACGTCACGGTGGTAGCAGCCAACGCTGAGCGATTAACATCTAACGCTGCAGACAGCAAGATTCCTGCAACGCCATATCGGGCAGTTAATCGGAACAACTCGTCGTTGATAGGCAACCTCCGGGATGGGGCAAACCTCGACGATATGGGGACGGCAGGGAAGTCTGTGCGCTCTCATGTTGGTGGTGCTTCAGATTAATCTGCACAAATCTAAAGTAGCTTCGGCTGCTTTAAGTAGTCGTCTTTCTAAAGGCGACGTGGATGTGGTCCTCATCCAAGAACCCTGGGTCAATAGCTCGAGAATCTGCGGATTGGGGACTAAGGGCTTTAAGCTCATTCGAGCCAGCGAGGAGAGCAAAGTCAGAACATGTATTTTGGTCAAGTCTGAGTTGAACTCCTTTCTCCTACCTAACTACACCAATGGTGATATTACCGCTATCAGTCTAACGGTCGACAGCACCCGCCTGACGGTGGCGTCGGTCTATATGCCCTACGACGCCGAAGAACCCCCACCACAAATGGAGGTGAAAGACCTGGTGTCAAATTTCTGCACGGGTAATCTTATTATTGGAGCGGACGCTAATGCTCACCATGTCCAATGGGGGAGCTCCGACATCAATGCCAGGGGCGAGTCTCTGTTTGATTACCTCTTAACAACCAACCTGGTGATTTGCAACGTGGGTAATGAGCCTACTTTTATCACTAAGACCCGCAGGGAGGTCATAGACCTCACTCTCTGTAGTGAAGGCCCTTATGAGTGGGTCAGAAAATGGCGGGTTCTGGAAGAACATTCTTTCTCCGACCACCGTTACATAGAAATGGTTTTAGACTTTATTGTAGAACAACCAATCATGAAACGCAATCCACGTAACACTGATTGGCAGTTACACAATGAAATATTAGACAGAGACCTCCCAGCACTGCCCTCACAAGCCCCCTCATCAGTAGAGGAGCTGGAGGATCTTGTTACTACATTTACATCGGCGCTCTCAAATGCTCTAGGACAGGCTTGTCGAGTGCCAAAACCACGCGGTAAACACAGGCCACATTGGTGGTCCTACGATTTGGACTCGCTCCGAATATCATGCCGGAAACAATTTAACAAGGCCAAGAGCTTCGGCTCTGAGCCTCATTAGCACGAATATAAAGCTAAACTAAGGGCCTACAAAAAAGCTCTGAGACAGGCGAAGAGAACCTCGTGGAGAAATTTCTGCACTGGCGTCGAAAAGGTCGACGACACAGCGAGACTTAGACGAGTCCTCTCGAAAAGTCAAACAACCATCAGCTATTTGCGAAAGCCTGACGGATCCTGGACCAGCACGGAAGAGGAAACCCTTGAGCTGCTCTTGAATACACATTTTCCGGGGAATCTGCATGATGCACCACTAGCACCTGCAACAAACCTGGCAGTAAATATACCCATCACTGAGGAAAGAGTAAGGTGGGCAGTTAAGAGCTTTGAACCGTATAAGGCTGCCGGGCCGGACGGGATTATCCCCGCGCAGCTTATAAACACGTTGGAGACATCAGCTAAATGGCTGGTATTTCTCTTCACAGCCTGCCTGGCTCTCAACCACATTCCGGGCTCCTGGAGAAGCGCCACGGTAGTGTTTATCCCTAAGGCTGGGAAGGCATCCCACTACGAGCCAAAAGACTACAGACCGATCAGTCTCTCGTCCTTTGTACTAAAAACCTTTGAGAGGATATTAAGCGACTACCTCTTAACGACTATTGATAGCAACCTTATCTCTAGCTATCAGCATGCATACACCAAGGGTAAATCAACAGAAACCGCTCTGCACAGCCTAGTGTCTGTCATTGAGAAATCGCTGTGTGAAAAGGACTACTGTCTCGTGGCCCTCCTAGACATTGAGGGGGCTTTCAACAATATAAGCCCGGAGGCTATCAACTCCGCTCTAACTAATCTGGGAGTAGATAGACCTCTAACTGGTTTAATTGACCAACTTTTAATGGGAAGGAAAATAGCTTCTTCACTTGGTACGGTTGAGTTATCACGCTATGTCACAAGGGGAACACCCCAGGGTGGTGTTCTTTCCCCGCTTTTATGGAACCTCACAGTTAACTCGTTGCTACGTGACACAAGCTGGGGGGGCGGGAAGATAGTGGCATACGCAGACGATTTAGCTATTGCATTCAGAGGCAAGTTCCCACAAACTCTGTGTGAACTGATGCAAGTAGCACTGCGAGAAGTTTCGACGTGGTCCTCTCGCTGCGGACTTAGTATCAACCCAGGGAAGGTGGAACTTGTCCTCTTCACCAACCGGTACAAAATACCGCCACTAAGCCTACCAGAACTAGATGGCACGCGCCTGGGCTTGTCGGATAAGGCCAAGTTTCTAGGCATAGTTCTGGACAGGAAATTGAATTGGAAGGAGAATGTTCTTCAGCGCCAGAAGAAAGCTTGCATCGCTCTTTACACCTGCAAAAGAGCCATTGGCAAAAAATGGGGGCTCAGCCCTAGAGTATGCAGTTGGATCTACACGGCCATCATTCGCCCAATCATGCTTTATGGAGTCGTCGTATGGTGGCCTGCGCTGAGCAAGGCAACATACCTGAATCTGTTGCGGAAAGTCCATAGATCCAATATGATCTGTATAAGCGGTGCGCTAAGGACAACGCCCAACGAAGCCCTCCAGGTCATTCTGGGCATTTTGCCACTTGATCTGGAAGGGTTTCGGTCAGCGGCGGCATCAGCTCTGCGCCTAAGAGAAACCTCCAGTTGGGCTGCGGGTACTATTGGACACTCCAGTATTCTGGAATCGTTGTGCGACTACTACAGTCGGGGATAGCTGTTTCAAAATAAACATTCCCAGCAGAGAAGATTGGGAGAGGACGGATTGGTGTCCCGAAACAAATGGTGGCACTTCCATATACACCGACGGCTCGAAGTTGGACGGCAGAGTTGGAGGAGGCGTTTATTCAAGGGATTTGGACCTTGAGCTCTCCTTCAGACTACCTGATCATTGTAGCGTCTTCCAGGCGGAAGTCTCGGCAAACCTGGACGCCGCGGCCTGGTTAAGCAAACGTGTTATCGGAGAAGATATCGCTATTTTCAGCGATAGCCAAGCGGCCATCAAATCCCTTGGCTCATACACGTTCAACTCTGAACTGACGCTCAGCTGTCGTCGATCTCTTCAGGAGATGGCCCAACAGAACCGCGTAAACCTCATATGGGTCCCGGGACATAGGGACATTGAGGGAAACTGTAAGGCAGACGAGCTTGCCAGGCAGGGCACGACCAAGCAGGTTCTTCAGGATAAAGAGCGCTTAGGTATGCCGTTTGCCACATGCAAACTAATGCTGAAGGAGCACACACTCCGTCAAGCCAACGAAAGATGGCTGCAATCCCCAGAGTGTCGGATATCGAAACAAACCTGGCCAAAATGGGATCTTAAAAGGTCTAGCCGCATTTATGCCCTAACTAGGAGGGAAATCTGCAATTGATAGGGGTATTAACCGGTCACTGCCTCATTGGTAGGCATGCAGAAAGGCTAGGTGTGCCCTACCAACGATGCTGCAGGAGTTGCAAAGATGATGAGGAGGAGGAAACAGTGGATCACCTCATCTGCAACTGTCCGGCTTTAAGCGGCGCGAGAACGCGCTTTTTGGGAGTTCCGTTCCTGGATAGCCTAAGCCAGATCGCGGAACTGGACATAAAGGACTTGATGGGCTTCATAAAGTCATCTAAGTGGTTCGAGGAGGAGTAACGGTGTCGGTTTAGGAGTGTCAGTCCCGGGATTCTGCTATGTGGAAAATCCCAACAACTCAGGGATTTTCCATATGGCTGGGTCCCGGGACTGACTTTCCTTGTGTTGGTGGTATCACAACGGGCCTTTCAAAACTGGCCTAAGTGTGCCTCTGCCGCAGCCACTTGAACCTACCTACCTATCGCAGGAAGAAAAACCTATAACTATGATTTCCCGCACTTTAACCAGTAGCGAGGAACATTTTGCCACAAACGAAAGGGAGTTACTGGTCATTGTTTGGGCACTAAAAACACTCAGAAACTACCTTTATGGTGTGACGAACCTCACTGTTCACACGGATCACCAGCCGCTTACTTTCGCGGTTTCGGACAGGAATCCAAACTCGAAAATAAAAAGATGGAAGGCATTCATAGACGAATGCAACGCGAAAGAACGGATAAACCGGTGAACTGCTTCCGAAACCAGATAATAGTAGAAGAAGGAATCACACCGGGAAAAAGAACGTTCATTATTTTTGGAAAAAAACCCGACATTTAATCACATTTAAAGATAAAAGAGATCTGATCAGCCTCCTGCAGGAAGCGGTAAAATCAGATGTAGTCAACGCAATACATTGCGACCTACACACGCTTGCCCTGTTTCAAGATGAACTGGTTAGGCTCTTTACAACAACCAAATTCAGGCTTACAGAAAAATATGTCAACGATATATTTGACGCAAACGAGCAACAAGAAATAATCGCAGCGGAGCACATAGAGCAGCACAAGAGAATATGAAGCAGATACTGGAAGACTATTTTTTTCCAAAAATGGGGAGAAAAGCTTCACAATTTGCTGCCAACTGTCGCACATGCTCTAAAGCAAAGAACGATCGCCATCCGCAAAAGCAACTCATTGCACATACGCCCATTCCCTCATACAGCGGAGAGATACTCCACATAGACATATTTTCAACGGGCTCTAAATATTTTCTGACTTGTATAGACAAATTCTCAAAGTTTGCTATTGTGCAAACTTTAAGGTCCAGAACAATAGCAGACGTGAAGCCGCAACTTCTCCAAATACTTAATATGTTTTCAGGTACGAAAACTGTGTACTGTGACAACGAAAAGTCACTAAACTCTCAAAGTATCAAATCTACATTAAAGAATCACTTCAATATCGACATCGCGAATGCCCCACCCCTTCATAGTACGTCAAACGGCCAGGTAGAGCGATTCCATAGCACCTTGATGGAAATATCGCGATGCCTTAAACTCGATACCAACATAGACGACATCGAGGAGATAATCCTTTTAGCCGCAATAAAATACAGCAGATCTATTCATACTGTGACCGGGATGAGACCCATTACTATTTTTCGTCCGGAAAAGGAGGACAAGCAAATAATGTCCTGCATAAAACATGCACAAGACAAAGAATTAAGAACCCATAATAAGAACAGACAAGATAGAGCGTTCGAGGTAGGCGAAAAGGTATAGTCAAGAATAACAGAAGACTTAGCAATAAACTTACACCTCTGTATACCGAAGAGAATATCGAAAAAGATCTCGGCACTACGGTGCTCATAAGAGGGAGGAGGGTCCATAAGGACAACCTTCGTGGAAGCTAAGTAATTATTAGTCGCTAACGGAAAAGTATTTATTGCAAGCTTGTTCTGATACTGGTTACGGCGATATCGGCATCGTTGTCAACAGGACGAATAATAGACTACACGAACGCAAAGTACATCCCAGTGGCTGATGGCGACCTTATAATCTGGGAAAACTTCGGGCACATCAAACATATTACCAACTTGACCTTATACGAATTGTTACGGGACGAAACGTCTAACGCTAAGGACTATTTCCCAAGAACGCACATGGGGAAGTTATTAGACGCGGATATAAATCAAATAATCAGACTTTTGCAACTCTTGAATACCCACCACAGGCAGGCAAGAAGTTTGAACGCACTCGGGACAATACTAAAATATATTGCAGGTACTCCAGACCACAACGACTTTGACAGACTGACTAACACAGCAGAGCAACAACTAATCGACTCACAGGACAGACAGTTTACCATCAACACGGAGCTACAAAAGGAAATTAACAGCCTGACTACTACGGTAAATAAGATATTAAAGTCAGCGAAGCGGAGGGAGATAGATACGGGTTACAATAAGACGTACTTATAGCCAGAAATAGGGCAATAATAACGGAATTGGGACTCTCAATCCTATCCTTTTACATAGCTCAGAAATAAACTCAGTTATAAAAACACAGCACTTTTCAAGCTTCAAAGTAGCCGATATAGTACCTTTAACTAGAGTTAGGATTGTTCAGTATAATAACGCAATATACTTTCTAATAAAATATCCCATACCTAGATTTAGATGTAAGAAAACGTGCCAGACGTGGCAAATTCCACCATCAGAGCTGATTCTAATTCATCATATTTCAATGCCACAGTGGTTGAAAGAAAAAGCTTTGCTGTGCCCTCTAGTGATCGGCGTAGGTTTATAAGCTTAAAGCGGTCGTCGGCGTCAATGGATTTCATTATATCCTAAAAATCGGAAAAAAAATTTTGTATAGTTTGTGCCCCGTCTTCGCCACTAAATTTCGGCAATGCGTGTTGGATATCGCAGAAATCTACTTCTCGGGCGGTGATCCCAAGATTGGTGGAGGCGAGTCCAGATTCTAGCTCCCTTACTTGCCATTGTAGCTCGAGAAGCTCTTTTTTCTTACGCCAATTTTCCAGCTCTTGGTTGATTGAATCGGAGGCGCTTATGTTTGGTACATTGTACTCATTACTAGTATAGGCGGCAGTGCTTATAGCGGTAGCACCAGTGGCGGCATCTATCGGCAGAGCTAGTGGCTACAGTGCTTATGGCGGCAGTGTATCTATCGGCAAATCTTGTGGCTGTAGTGCTTACGGCGGCAGAGCTAGTGGCAGTGCTTATGGCGGCAAAGCTAGTGGCAGCGGCAGTGCTTATGGCGGTAGCACCTATGGCGGCAGTGTATCTATCGGCAGAGCTTGTGGCTGCAGTGTATATGGCGGCAGAGCTAGTGGCGGCGGCACTTATGGCGGCAGTACTATTTGCGGCGGCGGTATCGTTATTGTTACCATTGCTTATAGCGGCTGCACCTATGGCGGCAGTGTCAGCCGGATTATTGGTTGCGTCGTCGTTTTCCGTATTTACGGCATCGGAATCGTTAATGTTACAAATTATAGTATTTTCAGTGCTGTTCTCGATGCCTGTGCCACCAAAGCCATGAAAATCATCGGAATCGGAGGTTACCATGTGGTTGGCATCTTCGCCGGCAGAGTCGTATGATCCCGACGTGTTATTTTCCGTGTCAGGCATTTTCACGGATTTCTTCGAGCTAGTGTTCATATCGTTGAAAGTGTTGTGTTTAAATAGTAAAAATGATTGTATAGCGTCACACCTGACGTTGAAAGAATTAAAGCTGTGGTATGGAAATTATTTATTTCGAAGTAGCAGTTAATTTCTTTTTATTGTTCGACCGTCCCAGGCGATGATTTTATCAAAATGGCCGAGTCTTTCTTTTTCTTTCTCTTCCCACGTTTCGTTTGTTAAGAAAAGAGTATGTTCAATGCTGAACGTGAAACGGGCAGTGGGGTTGCCACCAGATATTACTTTACATCATATAACAATGAGGCGGAGCAAGTGGCCGACGACATTGAAACAGATGAGGTTAATTTTTTAGGGCAAAATCCCTCCTTCCTTGGATTTCAATGACAATAGGAGGGAAAGAGATCAAGTTCCTTGTCGATACCGGGGCATCTAGAAGTTATATCAAGCCCCTCCCAGGACTAAAGGGAGTAAGAAAGGAGGAAAATTCATTTTTGGTAAAGTCAACCGTTCGTCACATTGCACACCAGCCCAGTCAGCATAAATGTAACCAGACCAATATTCACACGGTTGCTGGCACGGGTTGCTGTGTCAGCAAAACAATAGCTATTGCCACTGCACTATCATTGGCGTGATGTCAACATCACCAGCGCTACAATTCTCAGAACACTGCAACCAATCTTATTTGACAGCATCAGCACAAACAAATTGCAACACATAAGCAAAGCCGGAGTTACAATTCTGCAACTATTCGCCAGTTGCGCCGCAGCAGCATCGTGCTACGACGTAGGTTAGATGTTAGGTAGAAGTTAAGTAGGGATTTAGTTCTAAAGCAGACTCATAGCTGACCTAACGGCAGCATTCTAATGAAATAAATATTATAACCTGGAAAACGAGTAATTGGCGCCCAACGTGGGGCAGCCTCGCGGTGAAACATACAATAAAACATAAGAGAACACAAAGCAAAATTACAAAGCAACGATCAACCTAGGCCTTGCGGTGAAACATACAATAAAACATAAGAGAACACAAAGCAAAATTACAAAGCAACAATCAACCTAGGAGAACATACAACGAAGGATAAAGATAAAGCAACAGTCAACCCAAGAGAACATACGACAAAGGATATATTTCTTAACTTGAAATTATGAGGTGAGTGAAGTGCGAAAAAGAGTGCCAATTTCAGGGTTAGGGAAACCTGTATGCGATATCCTGTTCGCATCCAGACCATCAGACCTCCCGTCAGCCTTAGCTTTGGCACAGGAGGTTAATGCTAATAATGAGCGATATGCTTTTGCGATGAATTTTGCAAATAGATATGAAGAAAAACCAGTCGGGAGTCAGAATCCCGTTAACCAGAAGACAACTAACCTTGAGCACGGTGTAGGCCACAGGAATCCACATTATTCACTAAGTAAACAGGGGAGATAAGCCAGTCGCCCACAGAACTGTGGGAACACCCAGAGACCATTCGTAAATAGTAATAATTCGACCCAAAGGCGCGTAGAGCCCATGGAAGTAGATCCTTCCATATCCCAATTTAAAAGCCCGACCAATAACCCAAGCCAAGACTATTACTGTAGGCCACAGGGAAACTTACAAAAGCGGGCAGCGAACTCAGGACGGTACACCGGACCTAAAATGCAGCGTGTTAACCATCTCACGGAAGATCAGGAGCTGCAAAACGAATCCTCATATAACAATGAGGCGGAGCAAGTGGCCGACGACATTGAAACAGATGAGGTTAATTTTTTAGAGCAAAATCCCTCCTTCCTTGGATTTCAAGGACAATAGGAGGGAAAGAGATCAAGTTCCTTGTCGATACCGGGGCATCTAGAAGTTATATCAAGCCCCTCCCAGGACTAAAGGGAGTAAGAAAGGAGGAAAATTCACTTTTGGTAAAGTCAATTCATGGCGTGACCACCATTAAACACAAATGTAAGGTTAGAATGTTTTCTACTACCCAATCTGTTTTCATTCGACGGTTTTATTGGCCTAGACCTACTAAATAAGGTGCATGCCACCATTGATCTAAAAACAAACACAATAACGCACGATTCTGGGAGGTCCCACAAAGATTAGGGGAAGCCTTCTCCAGAATGATAGGAAATATAAACGGACCGAAGCGAAGCACTACCCTACAATACAAATGTAGTAGCTAGAATTAGAACCACTGATGAGGAGCCGGTATACTCAAGGTTATACCCATACCCATTAGGCGTATCCGATTTCGTAAATAAGGAAATTCAAGAGTTGTTGGCGAATGGCATCATACGACCATCAAGGTCCATATGGGTAGTAAAAAGGCAGGCCTGGACGAGAAGGGCCAAGAAAAGAAACGAATGGTTATAGACTTTCGAAAACTGAACGAAAAAACCATCAGTGATACATACCCGATCCCAGATATTACAGGGATCCTATCAAATCTGGGGGGGGAGTAAATTGTTTACTACTCTCGATCTTAAATCGGGTTTCCACCAGATCAGCCTGTCGGAACGGGAGAGAGAGAAAACCGCATTCTCTGTAAAAAAAAATGGAATGTACGAATTCTGCAGGTTGCCCTTCGGTATAAAAAATGCCCCCAGCATTTTTCAAAGGGCAATAGACGATGTGTTAAGGGAACATATAGGAACGAAATGCTTCGTCTATATGGATGATGTGATTATATTTTCAAAAAATGAGGAACAACATTTAAAAGATATAGAGGTAATTTTAAGAAGTCTGTTCGAAGCCAACATGAGGGTGTCAGCAGAGAAGTCCAAATTTTTCAAAACCGAAGTTGAATTTTTGGGATTCTTGGTTTCACAGAGCGGAATAAAAACATGTCCGGAGAAAGTGGACTCGATTCGTAATTTTCAGGAACCTACTACCCTGAGGGGTCTAAGATCATTTTTAGGTTTGGCGGGATACTACCGTTGTTTTATAAAGGATTTCGCTAAGATAGCGAAGCCACTCTCAAATATAATGAGGGGGAATATGACCGAGTTACTGCGTCACAGTCAAAAAAGATCCAAATCGATCTGACTGATGAACAGAAAAAAGCTTTCACTACCCTAAAAGAAATACTTGCATCAGAGGAGGTCACACTAACCTAGCCTGATTTTGAGAAATCGTTTGAGCTAACTACTGATGCGTCCTCGCACGCAATAGGTGCTGTCCTATCGCAGGAAGAAAAACCTATAACTATGATTTCCCGCACTTTAACCAGTAGCGAGGAACATTTTGCCACAAACGAAAGGGAGTTACTGGTCATCGTTTGGGCACTAAAAACACTCAGAAACTACCTTTATGGTGTGACGAACCTCACTGTTCACACGGATCACCAGCCGCTTACTTTCGCGGTTTCGGACAGGAATCCAAACTCGAAAATAAAAAGATGGAAGGCATTCATAGACGAATGCAACGCGAAAGAACGGATAAACCGGTGAACTGCTTCCGAAACCAGATAATAGTAGAAGAAGGAATCACACCGGGAAAAAGAACGTTCATTATTTTTGGAAAAAAACCCGACATTTAATCACATTTAAAGATAAAAGAGATCTGATCAGCCTCCTGCAGGAAGCGGTAAAATCAGATGTAGTCAACGCAATACATTGCGACCTACACACGCTTGCCCTGTTTCAAGATGAACTGGTTAGGCTCTTTACAACAACCAAATTCAGGCTTACAGAAAAATATGTCAACGATATATTTGACGCAAACGAGCAACAAGAAATAATCGCAGCGGAGCACATAGAGCAGCACAAGAGAATATGAAGCAGATACTGGAAGACTATTTTTTCCCAAAAATGGGGAGAAAAGCTTCACAATTTGCTGCCAACTGTCGCACATGCTCTAAAGCAAAGTACGATCGCCATCCGCAAAAGCAACTCATTGCACATACGCCCATTCCCTCATACTGCGGAGAGATACTCCACATAGACATATTTTCAACGGGCTCTAAATATTTTCTGACTTGTATAGACAAATTCTCAAAGTTTGCTATTGTGCAAACTTTAAGGTCCAGAACAATAGCAGACGTGAAGCCGCAACTTCTCCAAATACTTAATATGTTTTCAGGTACGAAAACTGTGTACTGTGACAGCGAAAAGTCACTCAACTCTCAAAGTATCAAATCTATATATTAATAGGCTAACACTCTCCCCATACAAACATACGCAACCCAATTTCGTATAGTATTTATGGATAGATTTCTATAAAATTTATAGTGGAAACTTTTAGCTAATTTAATAGCAGTTGACACCTAAAGGAAACAATTCCCATTTTTACTTTGATTATTTGATGTTCTAAGCTTTTCTCGATTTTTTTAAAGTTTAATTCACCTATGAAATATTTAGGGGGTTAAATATTGGAAAAGTATATTTTCTAAGCAGAAAATATATTTTTCATACAGTTGAAGATTGCCCAGAAAAATATCCCCAATCGTCTCATTTAAAGCAAAGCTGTAATTAGACGCTGGCAAGTATAAGTATAATTGACAGAACTCTGATTTTTTTTTTTCAATTTTCCTTGCTTAAAAAATAAAATAAAAACGAAAAATTAAAAAAAAAGAAACAGTTTTCAATTTTTGCTTCCACCGAGAATAATATATGGGTGTCCTGCAAGTATTAAACATTTACAATTAGTCTCTTCATAGGACATGCTCGAACAAATGTTACCAATTTATACCATCTAAAAGAGACTAAAAAAGTAGTAAGTAGTCTACTGTTCCTCTGGACTGATCCCGAACTAATCGTATTTTTTGCAGGGAAATACCATACGAACTTTTACTAATGCACCTTTTTACATAAGTAACTCCACTTTTTTGTATGAAACCAAATTTTTTACTTTGATAGTTTGTGCTAAGCTTTTTCGATTTTTAAATAATTGTTTTATTTATGAAATTTTTAGAGGAATAAAATATCGGAAAAGTATAAGAATTGTAATTTTAAATAGCTTTAAAAAAATTTGTTTAAAAGAAAAAACATTTAAATATGCTGCACCACCCTAATGTTCGGATTCTTTGCATGGTATAACTCAAATCAAATGTTTAAATTCCCAAACATCATATATATATATATATGTATGCCATAAGCAAGGAGAAAAACGCAACCTTGGAAATTGCACAGTCTTCGAAACTCCGACAAACACTCTCCCGCAAAAATTCCCACCCTTTTTCGCACTCATTACTCTCACATGAACATACATAAGTATACAGCGATCCAGGCAGCTGCCACTTGCCTTCATTTTTGTGCCAAAAAAAAAAGAAATGTACCAAATTATATATATATCATTGCATCCTCGCTATCTTCACACCATCATCATTCACATAAACACATAATTCACATAATCCAAGGTTTTTCGCAGAGCACTTCTATATTTAGTTTTTTGTCCATTAAAAAGTTTATATTTTTAACGATATGGTTTTTTTAAGTAAAATTCCACAAGGTTACGATAAAAAAGTACCGTTATATATCGAAATATTATAAGCCCATACCGGGTTTTTGTGCATATAAATCTGTTGTAGATATATCCTAATGTATTGTCGTCAGCTTTCTGTTGTACTACTTTGCTGCACCACCCTAATGTGAAGATTGTTTGTATGGTATCACTTATTCCAAATTTGCATTTGTCACGAGGGAGCCACTTACTTGGTTTTGTTGTGAACGGGGAATATGTATATTAAGAGAGAGTTGAAGAAAATTTCAGATGGTCGAATTTCGACCACGGGCGATCAAATTTTCGTCAGCTGATTTTCAGTGCAACCAACTACCCTGTCAAAGCTTCAGAGGGTAAAAAGTGTGAGTTTTTTAGGAAATGAAAGCATATTCTGTTTGACGTTATACCTTCATTTTGCAAACGAATACGGAAAATTGAAGAGTATAAAAAATACGCATTTTTTGATGAAACGAAATCACCATAACTCTACTTTTTTTTACGAAAAACATATTTTTGGGTATTTGTTTCCTTTAGGGGTCAACCGCTAATAAATTGGCTAAAATTATGGGAGATAGCTCAAAAGACAGATTTTGGCCTCAGGATCACGAGTCCGGAAGCGCTTTTTTAATTTTTTGTTTCTATGGAAAGTTATGGTCAAAAAATCGAAAAATGACCCACGGCACGCATTTTTTCGCACGTTTTTAGGTACAGCCTAATAAAATTACAACAACCACATGAAAACTTGCCACTTTGATTGCAAATATCTCTTCAGAGAAGCAAAATATTAAAAAGCGTTTCCAGATTCGTGATCCTGAGGCCAAACCCCGTCTTTTGAGCTATCTCCCATAATCTATATATTAATAGGCTAACACTCTCCCCATACAAACAGACGCCACCCAATTTCGTATAGTATTTATGGATAGATCTCTATAAAATTTATATTGGAAACTTAGAATGGACTAATCTGGTGTCTCACCAAAAAAAAATTTGAAAATTATTTTTAGTTTATTTGTTATTAAAGAAAAAATAGGTCTCCAAACTCTCCAGCTATTTTGTTATCTCCACATTCTGTTATACCCGAACTATACATCACTATTCAGCACTCTTATAAAACTCCCAAAGACACACCTACCGCTCATTCCCTTACACACACACGTACATATCTATGCAATGATCCAGCAGCTGCCACTTGCTTTTATTTTTGTGCCAAAAAAAAACAACAAAATGTACCAAATTATATCATCTTCGGCATCTAAACACCATTTGTAAGCTAAGAAGTCCAGCTTCACTTCTGGCTTTATATATTTAACTTTTTGCCTATTGGTTAAAGTTTATTTTTTTAACGATATGATTTTGTAAGAAAATTCCACAATGTTAAGATCGAAATTTAAATATCGTACGGACTTTAACTAAAGAACAATTTTACAAACACAATGCTGATTTCGTTGAACCCGTTCTACATGAAACTGCTATATCGATAAAACGAACAAAAAACATTGCCCGTTTGCTATGCTATGTGCATGAATAATTAATTTTCGCTTATCAACCATATTCAATTGTTATTGCAAAATCCAATTTTTTCACCAAATTTATCTGTCAAATAAAATTTTCGTCAGCTGATTTTCAGTGCAACCAACTACCCTGTCAAAGCTTCAGAGGGTAAAAAGTGTGAGTTTTTTAGGAAATGAAAACATATTCTGTTTGACGTTTTACCTTCATTTTGCAAACGAAAACGGAAAATTAAAGAGTGTAAAAAATGCGCATTTTTTGATGAAACGAAATCACCATAACTCTACTTTTTTTACGAAAAACACATTTTTGGGTATTTGTTTCCTTTAGGGGTCAACCGCTAATAAATTCGCTAAAATTATGGGAGATAGCTCAAAAGACAGGTTTTGGCCTCAGGATCACGAGTCCGGAAGCGCTTTTTTAGTTTTTTGTTTCTATGGAAAGTTCAGTGCAACTATGGAAAGTTATGGTCAAAAATCGAAAAATGACCCACGCCACGCATTTTTTAAATTACAACAACCAAATGAAAACTTGCCACTTTGATTGCAATTATCTCTTCAGAGAAGCAAAATATTAAAAAGCGCTTCCAGATTCGTGATCCTGAGGCTAAACCCCGTCTTTTGAGCTATCTCCCATAATTTTAGCTAATTTATTAGCAGTTGACACCTAAAGGAAACAAATACCCATTTTTACTTTGATTATTTGATGTTCTAAGCTTTTCTCGATTTTTTTAAAGTTTAATTCACTTATGAAATTTTTAGGGGGTTAAATATTGGAAAAGTATATTTTCTAAGCAGTTGAAGATTGCCCAGAAAAATATCCCCAATCGTCTCATTTAAAGCAAAACTGTAATTAGACGCTGGCAAGTATCTATATATTAATAGGCTAACACTCTCCCCATACAAACAGACGCAACCCAATTTCGTATAGTATTTATGGATAGATCTCTATAAAATTTATAGTGGAAACTTAGAATGGACTAATCTGGTGTCTCACCAAAAAAAATTTTGAAAATTATTTTTAGTTTATTTGTTATTAAAGAAAAAATAGGTCTCCAAACTCTCCAGCTATTTTGTTATCTCCACATTCTGTTATACCCGAACTATACATCACTATTCAGCACTCTTATAAAACTCCCAAAGATACACCTACCGCTCATTCCCTTACACACACACGTACATATCTATGCAATGATCCAGCAGCTGCCACTTGCTTTTATTTTTGTGCCAAAAAAAAACAACAAAATGTACCAAATTATATCATCTTCGGCATCTAAACACCATTTGTAAGCTAAGAAGTCCAGCTTCACTTCTGGCTTTATATATTTAACTTTTTGCCTATTGGTTTAACGATATGATTTTGTAAGAAAATTCCACAATGTTAAGATCGAAATTTAAATATCGTACGGACTTTAACTAAAGAACAATTTTACATGACACTAATGCTGATTTCGTTGAACATGTTTATACCCTTGCACAGAATACTGTAAAAGTGTGATAAAAGTGTACCCGTTCTACATGAAACTGCTATATCGATAAAACGAACAAAAAACATTGCCCGTTTGCTATGCTATGTGCATGAATAATTAGTTTTCGCTTATCAGCCATATTCAATTGTTATTGCAAAATCCAATTTTTTTCACCAAATTTATCTGTCAAATAAAATTTTCGTCAGCTGATTTTCAGTGCAACCAACTACCCTGTCAAAGCTTCAGAGGGTAAAAAGTGTGAGTTTTTTAGGAAATGAAAGCATATTCTGTTTGACGTTATACCTTCATTTTGCAAACGAAAACGGAAAATTGAAGAGTGTACAAAATACGCATTTTTTGATGAAACGAAATCACAATAACTCTACTTTTTTTTTACGAAAAACATATTTTTGGGTATTTGTTTCCTTTAGGGGTCAACCGCTAATAAATTAGCTAAAATTATGGGAGATAGCTCAAAAGACAGGTTTTGGCCTCAGGATCACGAGTCCGGAAGCGCTTTTTTAATTTTTTGTTTCTATGGAAAGTTATGGTCAAAAAATCGAAAAATGACCCACGGCACGCATTTTTTCGCACGTTTTTAGGTACAACCTAATAAAGTTACAACAACCACATGAAAACTCGCCACTTTGATTGCAAATATCTCTTCAGAGAAGCAAAATATTAAAAAGCGCTTCCAGATTCGTGATCCTGAGGCCAAACCCCGTCTTTTGAGCTATCTGCCATAATTTTAGCTAATTTATTAGCAGTTGACACCTAAAGGAAACAAATACCCATTTTTACTTTGATTATTTGATGTTCTAAGCTTTTATCGATTTTTTTAAAGTTTAATTCACTTATGAAATTTTTGGGGGGTTAAATATTGGAAAAGTATATTTTCTAAGCAGAAAATATATTTTTCATACAGTTGAAGATTGCCCAGAAAAATATGCTCAATCGTCTCATTTAAAGCAAATTCAATTTTCCTTGCTGAAAAAATAAAATAAAAACCAAAAATTAAAAAAAAAAAACAGTTTTAAATTTTTCCTTCCACCGAGAATCGAATATAGGTGTTCTGCAAGTAGTAAACATTTATACCCATTTTTTACTTTGATAACTTTATATGCTAAGCTTTTTTGATTTTTAAATAGTTTTTTTACTTATGAAATTTTTAGAGAAACAAAATATTGGAAAAGTATATCTTCTAAGCAGAAAATGTATTTTTCATACAAAAAAGTGAAGTTAGTTATATAGAATTAAAAATGTTTATCCCAACATCAGAATTGTAATTTTCATAAAATAGCTTTAAAAAAATTTGTTTAAAGGAAAAATATTAAAATTCATGCACAGGAATGTAAAGCAGGAGTTATTAGCTTTCAAATGTTGTTAAAAAAAAATCTATAGCATTACTACAAGCCGAAACATAATAATTTCAGTTGTTGCATGTTTTCATCACCTTAGGAAAAATTGCAGTATCTATATATTAATAGGCTAACACTCTCCCCATACAAACATACGCAACCCAATTTCGTATAGTATTTATGGATAGATTTCTATAAAATTTATAGTGGAAACTTTTAGCTAATTTAATAGCAGTTGACACCTAAAGGAAACAATTCCCATTTTTACTTTGATTATTTGATGTTCTAAGCTTTTCTCGATTTTTTTAAAGTTTAATTCACCTATGAAATATTTAGGGGGTTAAATATTGGAAAAGTATATTTTCTAAGCAGAAAATATATTTTTCATACAGTTGAAGATTGCCCAGAAAAATATCCCCAATCGTCTCATTTAAAGCAAAGCTGTAATTAGACGCTGGCAAGTATAAGTATAATTGACAGAACTCTGATTTTTTTTTTTCAATTTTCCTTGCTTAAAAAATAAAATAAAAACGAAAAATTAAAAAAAAAGAAACAGTTTTCAATTTTTGCTTCCACCGAGAATAATATATGGGTGTCCTGCAAGTATTAAACATTTACAATTAGTCTCTTCATAGGACATGCTCGAACAAATGTTACCAATTTATACCATCTAAAAGAGACTAAAAAAGTAGTAAGTAGTCTACTGTTCCTCTGGACTGATCCCGAACTAATCGTATTTTTTGCAGGGAAATACCATACGAACTTTTACTAATGCACCTTTTTACATAAGTAACTCCACTTTTTTGTATGAAACCAAATTTTTTACTTTGATAGTTTGTGCTAAGCTTTTTCGATTTTTAAATAATTGTTTTATTTATGAAATTTTTAGAGGAATAAAATATTGGAAAAGTATAAGAATTGTAATTTTAAATAGCTTTAAAAAAATTTGTTTAAAAGAAAAAACATTTAAATATGCTGCACCACCCTAATGTTCGGATTCTTTGCATGGTATAACTCAAATCAAATGTTTAAATTCCCAAACATCATATATATATATATATGTATGCCATAAGCAAGGAGAAAAACGCAACCTTGGAAATTGCACAGTCTTCGAAACTCCGACAAACACTCTCCCGCAAAAATTCCCACCCTTTTTCGCACTCATTACTCTCACATGAACATACATAAGTATACAGCGATCCAGGCAGCTGCCACTTGCCTTCATTTTTGTGCCAAAAAAAAAAGAAATGTACCAAATTATATATATATCATTGCATCCTCGCTATCTTCACACCATCATCATTCACATAAACACATAATTCACATAATCCAAGGTTTTTCGCAGAGCACTTCTATATTTAGTTTTTTGTCCATTAAAAAGTTTATATTTTTAACGATATGGTTTTTTTAAGTAAAATTCCACAAGGTTACGATAAAAAAGTACCGTTATATATCGAAATATTATAAGCCCATACCGGGTTTTTGTGCATATAAATCTGTTGTAGATATATCCTAATGTATTGTCGTCAGCTTTCTGTTGTACTACTTTGCTGCACCACCCTAATGTGAAGATTGTTTGTATGGTATCACTTATTCCAAATTTGCATTTGTCACGAGGGAGCCACTTACTTGGTTTTGTTGTGAACGGGGAATATGTATATTAAGAGAGAGTTGAAGAAAATTTCAGATGGTCGAATTTCGACCACGGGCGATCCTAGTCTACATTAAAGAATCACTTCAATATCGACATCGCGAATGCCCCACCCCTTCATAGTACGTCAAACGGCCAGGTAGAGCGATTCCATAGCACCTTGATGGAAATATCGCGATGCCTTAAACTCGATACCAACATAGACGACATCGAGGAGATAATCCTTTTAGCCGCAATAAAATACAGCAGATCTATTCATACTGTGACCGGGATGAGACCCATTACTATTTTTCGTCCGGAAAAGGAGGACAAGCAAATAATGTCCTGCATAAAACATGCACAAGACAAAGAATTAAGAACCCATAATAAGAACAGACAAGATAGAGCGTTCGAGGTGGGCGAAAAGGTCCTAGTCAAGAATAACAGAAGACTTAGCAATAAACTTACACCTCTTTATACCGAAGAGAATATCGAAAAAGATCTCGGCACTACGGTGCTCATAAGAATAATTACCTTCGTGGAAGCTAAGTAATTATTAGTCGCTAATGGAAACGTATTTATTGCAAGCTTGTTCTAATACTGGTTACGGCGATATCGGCATCGTTGTCAACAGGACGAATAACAGACTACACGAACGCAAAGTACATCCCAGTGGCTGATGGCGACCTTATAATCTGGGAAAACTTCGGGCACGTCAAACATATTACCAACTTGACCTTATACGAATTGTTACGGGACGAAACGTCTAACGCTACGGACTATTTCCCAAGATCGCACATGGGGAAGTTATTAGACGCGGATATAAATCAAATAATCAGACTTTTGCAACTCTTGAATACCCACCACAGGCAGGCAAGAAGTTTGAACGCACTCGGGACAATACTAAAATATATTGCAGGTACTTCGACAGACTGACTAACACAGCAGAGCAACAACTAATCGACTTACAGGACAGACAGTTTACCATCAACACGGAGCTACAAAAGGAAATTAACAGCCTGACTACTACGGTAAATAAGATATTAAAGTCAGCGAAGCAGAGGGAGATAGATACGGGTTACAATAAGACGTACTTATAGCCTGAAATAGGGCAATAATAACGGAATTGGATAACATAATCACCTCCATCAGCTTCGTAAAAATCGGGACTCTCAATCCTATCCTTTTAGATATCTCAGAAATAAACTCAGTTATAAAAACACAGCACTTCAACGTAGCCGATATAGTACCTTTAACTAGAGTTAGGATTGTTCAGTATAATAACGCAATATACTTTCTAAAAAAATATCCCATACCTAGATTTAGATGTAAGAAAACGATAATTTTACCAGTAGCGCACGGCAATCAAATTCTACACCTGCAAGAACCTACCTTGGCTACATGCGAAAACCACACAGTGGCTGTAAAGAATTGTAGCAACACAACTCCGGCATTCTGTTTGGCATCATCAACCAAATCATGCGCATTACAACTAAAGACACACCACACCGCCAATTGCGGCACGACGTTTAATAATCTCTCACCTATTACAACGATTGGGGACGGCCTGATTGTCAGTAATGATCAAATTGCGGTAATAGAAGAAGAGGACAATGTTCCAGTTACGGTCAACGGGACTTGCCTGGTGATCTTCGAGAGACAGGTAAAGATTAACGGAACCTTATTTTATAATGAAAATTCCAGAGCAAGTCTCAAACCCGAATTGCCATTGTCTCCAAATATCAACATGACGGAAGACATAGAAATTTTAACTGTCCCTTATCTCCACCACGTAAACCAGCAGAACCTCCGACACTTAAGCATCTGCTAAGGAGTATCAAGCGTAGCAACATAATGAGTCACCTTGCTATTGCAGCGTTAGTAATTATGGGACTGCTCGCATATGCATTTCAGCGCGCAGTCTTAAACAAGAAGAAAGCCTCAATAGCCAAATCCGTTAGGGCAGCAATTGAAAATGCTACAAGGGCCGCGGACGTCCCTCACTTAGAAGGGGAGGAGTTATCGTGAATTAACTCCCACAGCTGCTTTCCCAACCTTCGCTTGGATTAATCACACTTCAGCCACATTGCAACCGCTCTTCACATTGCACACCAGCCCAGTCAGCATAAATGTAACCGGACCAATATTCACACGGTTGCTGGCACGGGTTGCTGTGTCAGCAAAACAATAGCTATTGCCACTGCACTATCATTGGCGTAATGTCAACATCACCAGCGCTACAATTCTCAGAACACTGCAACCAATCTTATTTGACAGCATCAGCACAAACAAATTGCAACGCATAAGCAAAGCCGGAGTTACAATTCTGCCACTATTCGCCGGTTGCGCCACAGCAGCATCGCGCTACCACGTAGGTTAGATGTTAGGTAGAAGTTAAGTAGGGATTTAGTTCTAAAGCAGACTCATAGCTGACCTAACGGCAGCATTCTAATGAAATAAATATTACAACCTGGAAAACGAGTAATTTATACATCAGAATCATACCAGTTGACATACTGCTCAGTCTATGCGGCAGGACATACTAATCATTATGCCCATTCAGATCGTACCCCTCGTACTAGTCCACGAATTTGACATTCATTCCAGTTGGTATACTAGTCGGTCTATGCACCGGTATCATAGTCAGCCTCTACATCAGCAATATACCAGTTTATTCCTTAGAAAGCAGCGACTCTTTGTATTTACCCAAACACGAAAAAGCATCTGTGAATTACAAGTTAAAAAAGAAGCAGTTACAAGAGAAAAAGAAAAGCAATTGTCCTCTTCTGCATCAGCACCATACCAATTGGTATACTAGTCAGCCTCTGCATCAGCATTATACCAGTTGATATACTAGTTCATACACATCCAAAAATGAGCTAAAGGCTCTGAGTTCGATTCTCGGTAAAGTTAACACAAGTTTTTTTTCTATATTTTTTAAATTAAGCTGTTTATTGTATTTTTAATTTAATTATTGAATTCAACTTGCAATGGCTCCTTTCAAATTCCGCGTTCGTCAAGTTTGATTATATAGGTGAAGGCCCAATTGCATTCAACTTTGTAGGATCCACTTTCATACAAAGTTTTTTAAACGTAAAGCGAAGCGAAATTTTTGCAAATGCTCAAAAACGAGGCGCACATTTGTCAAAGTTTTATGTAATTGGGGCTTTGCAGTTGTATTTTTAGGTAAGGTCAATTAAGGTTACTTAAGGTTAAGTTAGTCGTCCACTGCGGAGTTCCGGTCCCACATATGTATATATAGATAAAAGTAACTCTTATTTTTACATCAAAAAGAGTCAAAGTAAGACTGCTTTCATGCTGGGCCATACACTCGAGTTAAAGGCGGATTGTTAGAGTTAATTTATATTGTTGTTGTCAATATACTCAAGTTTATGCCGCAACGTAAAAAAATGGCGGTTATATACCAACAGGTTGTCATAACCTCTAACGAGACTTTTGCCGAACTTCTCTTCCAACTTATAGTGTGCTGTTTTGATTTTTTTCCTACAAGTTGGTGGGACCTAGTTTTTTCTTTAATTTCTCTCGCATTATCTTTGCAGTTCCTACAGCATCGTCGATAGGGCACACCTTCTGCGTGCCTACCAATAAGGCAGTGCCCAGTTAGAACACCTATTAATATGGAGATTTCTCTCCTTCTTAGGGCGTGAATGCCTCTAGATCTTTTATGATCACATTTCGGCCAGGTTTGTTTGGATGTCCGGCACCTTGGGGATTGTTACCACCTTTCGTTGGCTTGGAGTACACACTCCGTCAAACCAACGAAAATTGGCAACAATCCCCAGGGTGCCGGACATCCAAACAAACCTGGCCAAAATGGGATCATAAAAGATCTGAATGCAATTACTTCAACAAAAAATACCGTTCAAACATCCAAAATTTGGTCAACTTCAGGATAACAGCACGAGATTGTTGGTTTTACCAGTGCCTTTTTACCAGTGCCTTTTTTCTGTGTATATACACAAGAAATATAGCAGTTTACATACTAGATTATATATACATCGGCATCATATTTGTATTTACCCAAACACGAAAAAGCATCTGTGAATTACAAGAGAAAAAAGAAGCAAACCAAAAATTTCAAATAATGTTTGCATAGTACCATGTTCTACAATAGATCGTTCTAATGGTTGACTACACCTTTTTCAGTTTATATTCAGAAAGTAACAATTTATATTTCGAAAACTACAATTCATATTCAGAATTTTCATCTGATATTCAGAAAAATACAATTGAAGCATCATCGCGAATAACGTTTGAAGTGCTATTTTTTTCAAAACCGGTTTTATTGCATATAACATTTTGTATTGCTCTCTGGCATTGCCCAGATAACAAATTTTCTAAAATTCGACACACCAAAACTATAAAAATGCATTTAAAATTATTAGGTTTATTTAAAGTGACATACATTATTTTGCATAGAACCGTCGAAAGTAATTCGTAACGGCACTGGAATATCATAAGCAAGGTGTAAAACTGATAATATGAAAGATATAAAAGAAAAAGTTAAATAAATTAAAAAATTATGACTTTAGCGTTTTTTTGCTCTCCTGACAAATTCTGATTTTGTAACTTAGAACGTTATTCGCGATTATGCTTCAATTGACATTCAGAAAATTACAATTGATATTCATAAAACTTTCTGAATATAAACTGAAAAAGGTGTAGTATGATTTCAACCCAAGATTCATACATACTTGCATACTAGTACGAACCAGGATTTTTCTGACTAGTATGATTTCGCCCAGCAAATTATAGTTGTATACTAGTATGTTTTCTGATTAGATTAGCATTGATTGGTTTAAGGGTAATAAGCAAAGAACTAGTATAAAAACATCCATAAAATGTATAGTAAACGAGCTAGGTGTCTGCTGAGTAGTTCGGAATTGATTAGTTTGAAGGTAGTCAGAAATTAACTAGTATGAATACACCACAAAATGTTTAGGCGTAGAACTATAATGTTGCAAAATGCATAGTCAATGAACTAGAATTTTCGCCGAGTAGTTTGGCATTGAATGGTTTAAAGCTAATCAACAATGAACTGGTATGCATATGCCACAAAATGCATAATCAATGAACTATATTGTTTGCTGAGTAGTTCGACATTGACCTTGACTGGTTTGAAGCTAATCAGCAATGAGCTAGTACAAATACACCACAAAATGTATAGTTAATGAATTATATTGTTTGCTGAGTAGTTGGACATTGACTGGTTTAAAGGTGATTAGAAATTAACTAGTATGAATACACCACAAAATGTAAAGTCAATGAACTATATTGTTTGCTGAGTAGTTTGGCCTTGACTGGTTTGAAGCTAATCAGCAATGAACTAGCATAAATACACCACAAAATGTATAGTCAGTGAACTATATTGTTTGCTGAGTAGTTGGACATTGACTAGTTTAAAGGTGATCAGAAATGAACTAGTATGAATACACCACAAAATGTGTAGTCAGTGAACTATATTGTTTGCTGAGTAGTTCGACTTTGACTGGTTTAAAGGTGATCAGAAGTGAACTAGTATGAATACACCACAAAATGTATAGTCAATGAACTATATTGTTTGCTGAGTATTTTGGCCTTGGTTGGTTTGAAGCTAATCAGCAATGAACTAGTATGCATACGCCACAAAATGTATAGTCAATGAACTAGAATTTTCGCTGAGTAGTTGGACATTGACTAGTTTAAAGGTGATCGGAAATGAACTAGTATGAATACACCACAAAATGTGTAGTCAGTGAACTATATTGTTTGCTGAGTAGTTCGACATTGACTGGTTTAAAGGTGATAAGAAGTGAACTAGTATGAATACACCACAAAATGTATAATCATTGAACTATATTGTTTGCTGAGTAGTTTGGCCTTGACTGGCTTGAAGCTAATCAGCAATGAACTAGTATAAATACACCACAAAATGTATAGTCAGTGAACTATATTGTTTGCTGAGTAGTTGGACATTGACTAGTTAAAAGGTGATCAGAAATAAACTAGTATGAATACACCACAAAATGTGTAGTCAGTGAACTATATTGTTTGCTGAGTAGTTCGACATTGACTGGTTTAAAGGTGATCAGAAGCGAACTAGTATGAATACACCACAAAATGTATAGTCATTGAACTATATTGTTTGCTGAGTAGTTTGGCCTTGACTGGTTTGAAGCTAATCAGCAATGAAGTAGTATAAATACATCACAAAATGTATAGTCAGTGAACTATATTGTTTGCTGAGTAGTTGGACATTGACTAGTTTAAAGGTGATCAGAAATGAACTACTATGAATAAACCACAAAATGTGTAGACAGTGAACTATATTGTTTGCTGAGTAGTTCGACATTGACTGGGTTAAAGGTGACCAGAAGTGAACTAGTATGAATACACCACAAAATGTATAGTCAATGAACTATATTGTTTGCTGAGTATTTTGGCCTTGACTGGTTTGAAGCTAATCAGCAATGAACTAGTATAAATACACCACAAAATGTATAGTCAATGAACTATGTTGTTTGCTGAGTAGTTTGGCATTGACTGGTTTAACGCTAATCAGCAATGAACTAGTATGCATACGCCACAAAATGTATAGTCAATGAACTAGAATTTTCGATGAGTAATTTGGCATTGACTGGTTTTAAAACTAATCAACAATGAGCTGGTATGCATATGCCACAAAATGGTTTGTCAATGAACTAGTATGTTTGCTGAGTAGTTCGGAATTTGACTGCAGGGAAGCTACCTAAATATCCTTACAGTACATTTACACTGCACCAAATTTGGCGAATTTGAATGAGTCATTTAGAACTTGTTTACACTGGCAAATTTGCATTTGGCTTCACCTTCCCTGCAAGAATCTTCTACCAGAACACAAAGCCACCGCAAGAAAATGCACCACCGTGATGTTTTAAACACCTGTAGAGTAATAATAAATGAAGATTCAAGAAGGCTTCTGTCTTTTTTTGTAGAATTTGTCCATTTTCTTAAAAAAACTAGTTGAAACTGTTAGTTGCAGCTGTTCATAATGCAAAAGTTATCACACGTTGATTACCTATTAAGGTTCTTGCTGGGCAATTCTAAATGTGGAACACAGGCAGGGTTGCTATTTTGAGGAACTGTGGATTGTATTGTTCGGCGAATGAGGCCAAATGTGATGGAATTTCATATTTGGAAAATGAGATTTGTATGGAAAAAAGCGCCAAATTTGCCATTTTTCGCCAAATTTTGTGCGGTGTAAATGTACTATTAGACTTTGTACGCATGCCACCCATATTGTTAAAATAGATTTTTAAAAAAGAATTAGAAAAAGAACTGAGACGGGACACATTAGATCTATGCGGCATTATTTTGGCTTTGGTAGATGGCAAAACGGTGGGGTTTCAAATACGGTCGTAAAAAGCAGTTGCAACTCTGAGCCTAAAATTGACGCTTTCAAGGCTTTCCACCGGAACACTCTTTTTAACTAATTTTCGGCAGGAAATATATGTGGGGTCAATCCCTGCATGCTTTGAAACAAAATCAATGACATTGATTTCCGACACTGTGGGCTTAAAGGAGGAGACATGTACCCACTTCCACAAAACAGCTGTTTCGAGTTCAATGCTGTCATTGCAACTGTGAACCAAAACTCTTCTATTGTTGATTGTTTGTCGATTTATGTGACGCGCAGTGTTATTACCATTTACATTGTTTTGGTCATTAACAGCTGTATTATTAATGTGTTGGAGATTAACAGCGCTATTGTTAGATTAGGTTAGGGTACGTTAGATGGTAGCAATCCCACTAGGGGGAACCGCTGACTTGGACACTTAAAAGGTCCGTTGTGATGCCACATTCTAAACGGTGACACTAACTTAAGATTACTTGGTAAATCGCTGTGTAGCTACAATATAGCTCCGAATTTGGCACACATCGATCCTCGACACGTCCTCCGAAGAACTAAGAACATCCGAACCGAGATACCTGCGCCTGGTCCTATAAAACGCTGGACAGCTAAGCAAGAAGTGTTCTGATTATTCCACCTCGTCATCCTCCATGCAGCTCACGCACCTCGGGGTTTTGAGAATATCAAATTAGATTTTAAACTCCTTGACGGCGAATGCGCCGGACAGCATGCCATCCACCGCATCCTTAATGGCCGCAACCTCCGCTATGGTAGCCTAAATTTCGTGCTAATCCCAAGTTTCTGACAGTAAACACCCCCCAACACAACCATACAGCTTTGATCCGTCCGTAAACAGATTCGCCAAACCCTCCCCCCAAATAGGTTCCTTGCCTGTCCACTCGTTCCTTGCAGGCATGTAAGTCGAAAACCCCTTCGCCGGAGTAGAGGTCGGCGCACAGTAATCTGTTCTGTTAGGGATAAAGTCAAAGTTCGATAGTATATTGGAATGGCCATACGGAACAAGCTTATATCCGGCATCTTGGAGCATAATTGCAGCCCGAGCCGCGACTATTTTTCCTACAAGGTCAACCGGGTGCAGATTGAGCATAACATTTAATGCCAGGGTAGGAGTGGTCCGCATGGCCCCACTAATCCCCACCATAGCCATTCGCTGCACTGTGACCATTTTTTGCGTGGAGGAAACCGTGTCTAGGATAGGTTTCACCACCATCTAATACAACCAGTAAACCACCCTCGGAGAGAGACCCCAACATTTGCCAATGGCCTCCTTGCAACAATACAAAGCGACTGAAGCCTTTCTGGCCCTGTCCTCTACGTTCAACTTCCAAGACAGCTTCCTATCCAGGATAACCCCTAGGTACTTAACCTTTTCAGAAAGCACCAACGATACTCCCCCAATAGAGGGCAGTTCAAACCCGTCATTCTTATACCTTCCCGTGAAGAGGACTAGTTCCGTTTTACTTGGGTTGACAGCCAGTCCACAGGATTCGGGCCACTCTGTCACGATACCCAGATACCCTTGCAGAACGTCCCTTACGGTACTAAGAAACTTTCCCCTGACGAGGATTGCTAGGTCGTCAGCATAGGCTATCACTTGACGAGGTCCTGGAGCAAGCCGTTGACAACTACGACCCAGAGAAGTGGAGAAAGAACACCGCCTTGCGGTGTACCCCTTCTCACCCCTCTCTGAGCCCCAGCACCTCCCCACTCCACCCTAACAATCCTGCCACAAAATAATCTGTTGATAAATTCTATCAAACTTGGCTGAACTCCCAGACTTGCTAAGCCCCTTACAATGGCTGAAGGTAAAACATTGTTGATGTCCAGAAAGGCGCCCAGCACGAATTCTTTGTGCTGGAAGGATCCCTCTATTAGTTTTACAACGGAATGAAGCGCCGTTTCAGTTGATCTGCCTTTGCAGTAAGCATGTTGTGAAGCCGAAAACGCTCTCTAGGAACCCTGCTGGGTATGTACAGATCAATCAGACGCTCCAGCGTTTTTAAAAGAAACGAGGAGAGACTGATTGGCCTAAAATCCTTGGGAGACACATGAAAGCACCTCCCCGCCTTTGGAATAAAGGTAGCCTTGACCACATTCCAAGAAGCGGAGATGTAGCCCAACCTCAAACAGTTAGCGTAGATGGGGGCCAGCCAGCTGCAAGAAATCCCCAGCGATCTCTGTAGTTGCAAGGGAGTTAATCCATCAGGCCCGGGTGACTTGTAGTGCTTAGAAGATCTAATGGCCCAAACAAGCTGCCTTTCATCCAGGGAGATGGCTGGCCGACACCCCTCGTCGACGCTAGTGGGCGATGAGGCATCGCGGTCCTGTGCAACATGGACGTCAGGGAAGTGAGCATCCATCCATAAGAAGCTGGAGGGATTCTATCTACATTCCTGCTACTTAGCCACGGCTCCTGGATGAGGACAACGTTCACCCCGCCTTGCTCAAGGCAGAGCAGGACGCTGGCAGAGGCCGCCTTAGAATGTTGGAGATTTATTGCCGGATGATCATCATCAGACAAATCCATCTCGTCCACCTCAGCGACTTCCCCCTCCGGAGCTAACAGCTTGTCCTCCTGCGCCCTGTCAAACAGTCCACCAAAACTGCAGACCGTGCCCGCCACAGACGGGACGCCAACAGAGATGGTACTGTCTAACGCTGGGGGGCTGGGCACCGTAATTACGGTCTCCGACCCCCTACAGGCCCGTCTACCTCCCGTCCCTTACCTGGAGCTGAGGCCTCATCCCCCCTGGCATCAGAGTTGTAGATTCTAAGAACCACACGCTCGATGCCATAGGAGATGACACCCCCTGACTCAGAGAGGGGACCCGTGGACTCCCCGTTGAGCAGCATTAGCACTTGACGACGTGGCACCCCCGGGTTCCTCAACCCTGAGTACCCTCCAATTGTGGGTCGAAAGGTTCTGGTTGCAGTAACGCAACTGCCTCAGAATTCTCTATGGCTGGAAGGGTTCGGCAGGAAGCCACGCCCGAGCCCTTGGCCGAAGAGGGAGGTCTCTCCTGTCCACGACCTCGAGCCTAGCCCCCGCCATAACTCCCCAACCAGAGAGACAAGACATCTGAAAAAGATTGCTGACCGCTCATCAGCGCACTCTATCAGCCTGAATCCGTGATACCATCCCATATATTCAATGGAAGGCAACCGCCCAGGGTACCTATCAACGGCAGTCAAGTAGGCTTCAGATAAGGCGTTGGCCACCCAGCTCCACTCCTCCCTGGAGATGGACCATTCTTCTCTGTTCCTATCGACTATCCCCAGGGTGATGGAGCCGGCACGTCTAGCGACTTCGCTAAAGTCTGTTGCATAGCTTCTCCACCCCGGGTCCTGCTGTGTACCGCGCTGTTTTGCCCTTCCCGCAGAGCAAACTCGCGGAGTGGGGCCGACTCACCCCCTGTATTAGGTGCAGCAGGCTGATCACCGCTGACCAGAACGTTCCTGGACCACTCCAGCGTACGGGAATGCTTCTCATCTGAGAACCATTCAGACCGTCGTAGCCTTCCAGGATTTTCGCAGCCAAGCGCTGATCACAGATGGCTTTCCTCCTCGGAGTCGCTCTCTTGCTTCTGCTAGCAAACCTCCGCGTCTCTGTATTCACAGGAAAGCTGGGAGACCGCCCGCTACTAGTGCTCGTAACGTTGTCGAGGTTACTCATCAGATGAGCCCTCTGCTTTTACGTTGGAACCTTGTCCAGCAGATGCCGATTTCGGAGCGCCAGCCCTGCTACAACCTGAGGGGGGAGTTGCTCCCAAGTTTCGGAGCCTGTCCGTCCCTTTCGCCCTGTTGTTCCGTCAAGTTTGGGCGTGTCTTTGACCTGATTTCAGGCCTCCAGTTATGTTCGGTCGCATCCCTTCCATGTGAGCCCTTTTGCCTCCGATTCGGACAAGGGCGCCCTCCCAGTCTGCGACCCTGTCCCGTATATAAGAACCGGTCGGCAGCCGAGTTACACATATGCGATACGCTAGGGCGCACCTGGTTGCTAGCCGGTTCCCTGTATCCGTTGCCCTTGTCCTTCTTCCTCCCATTCCTCTCCCCTCCTTACCTTCCTTTTTGTTGTTACTGTCCATGCTGAAACTACGTCCCCACTCAGGGCCGCTATCCAGACCCGGTTGTGTAGTCGCCCTTTAATGGTCCCGTGGTTATCTATGCGAAGCAGGGAGCCCTACTAGACAGATACCCGATTATTTGATCGGTTATGTAACCAACTCGCCTAATGTGACTTTTGGGTAGTTTTCTTAGTTATTTTCTTAAGGCGAGTGTGCAGAAAATAACCATGTCTTTGCTGTGCGTTTATGTTATGTGTGACGCAAACATGTGTTATGAATAACCCCAACGCAAGTTAGACCTAATGGTTATGAATAACGCAAAAGCAGCTTTAGATGTTACGGTTATGCATGACGCAAGTTATGCTAACTAAGACAAGACGATGGCTTAATATTTGGCTTTTATTTCAGAATATAGTTAAAAAATAACACAATTTTTACACTAACAATAATAAATAATCACAAATACATCAGTAAATTCTTAAAAAACTAATTGAATTCCATTATTATCCGGTTGGAAGGCCAATTTCCTCGTCCATCTGAAAGTATGTAATTTTGGGCACATGAACATATAAAAAAGACTGGACATGTTAAATAACAATTTTTAGCACTATATACTTGCCTTATCTGTGCGATTTAGCTGTAATTTCACTACAAAACTCCTTGCAAAGTATTTTGTAAAATTAATAACTGCGCACTTGCAATATTATCATAATATCAAAGAAGAAGAAGAAAAAGAAAAAGCAATGGTTGACAGATGGCTTTGAGTGTGTGTGTAAAAACACAATTTTTGCTTGTATTTATTAGTGAGCATTTATAACCATGGATAGGCCCGTCTAGTAGGGAGGCCACGCGAAGATTGACGCATGCCCTTATGAGACATGCGTTCGGAACCAGACCGAGCGCAAAGACGGGAGTTCACCAACCGCACCTACACCACCAACTAAATGGCGACGGGCCTGGAAGGTACCCTGAGGCCTGCCAAGGTTTTAACGGGACGGGGGCTGATGCGATATTAGCCCACCAGCCATTTCGGTTGGGTTGCACCCCAACCTACTGAGGTGGCAGAATACCGCACCTGCCAGCCCAAAGCAAACTAATCCCAATCGTTGTCCAAGAAAGTTCTAAGTCAGTCACCGTTACCTCAAGACCATAGTCAAGAATCATGTTCATACGCCAGGGCTATTGAAGAGCTAGAACGTATAGCTGTGACTCCTGACCGTAGCTGGATACCGTCCACACAGCGCTATTGTTATTAATGTTCTGGTGGTTGAGAGCAGAGTTAGAGCTGTTTTGGTGGTTAACAGCAAAAGCAGAGTTTATGGAACTGTTAGCGCCGACAATAACAGTGTTTGTAGCTTTGTCCACGTCAGCAGCACTAGCAGCAGCATTGATAATGTTATGATTATTAACAGCTGAAGCAGCAGAAGCAGAGACAGGGAAGTTGGCATTGATAGAGTCGGCAGCACGCTTGCCGTTTCTTCAAAATTTTGCGTACCACAGTTCGTACCAAACCGAAAAAACACGTACCAAAATAATTTGCTAGCCAAACAATATAACATTTATTAAAACAAATTTAAGCAGCTCATCTGCTGCCATAATTTAATACAGAAACGGGGTTTAATATATGTACATATCGTCGGCTAAGAGAGTAAACCTGCTAACGACCAAAAAAATATTTGTCAGTACCTAAGGCAAAAAATCTAATTTAACTTGAATTTCAGGCTAAGTTTGAGGGCTATGGTTGCTTTGAAATATGAAAAATTAAATCATATTCGCTGGCTATTACCTTGACTTAGACCCAGAAAGTAATACTCTAGAATAAAACAGTAACAGGACGACAGAAGCTCTATATGTTGCAGAATTGGCTACTCCTTCGAACAGCATTAAAAAATCGATTTGGCTGAGAACGGGATTTAGCAGGTTTACACTCTTAGCCCACGATATGGTGATTCAAATATAAGAAAATTTGCCAACCCTTTGGGGTCGCTATTTTTTCTACTGCAGTAAAGAAGGGGAGTGAAAAATACGCATCATGACAAAATATTTTTTTTTGTAAAAATGGCAAAAACGTACCAAATTTGGAAGTTGCGTACCACCGTAGCCGGAGAAAAAATTCGTACCAAAAATGGTACATATCGGCCAAAACGGCAACCGTGGTCGGCAGAATGAGTGTCGTTGTTATTATCTGTATTAGTGGTAGTTGGAGTTTCAGAGGTAATATTAGTTGGACTGCCCGCTGATGAGCATAAGACAAAGGCAAATAGATTTTAGCATTAGCAGCAGAAAATGAAAAATAATTAGGATTTGTTGCTCTATTGATTCCAGCATGGTTATTAGCGCATACAGATGATTGGGCACTGAGACAACTACATTGCACACAAGGCTGAAAATTAATGGGTGAGACCGGCAAACCAAGCGGCGTGAGCGGGCGACTGTATAGAGTGTATGATCATTCCGAAGATCTTCATCAAGCTCTTCTAACGGGAGTCCAAGGAAACGCGCAGTTTCAACAGGGTTGGACCAGAGGGACAGAGGGTATAGAAGAGTAGGTTCAATTGGACAATTGAAGAGATGTAGGGTATCATGGAGGGTCCTACCACATGCAGGGCATGTGTTTGAAATTGTATCATTCAGTCTAGATAAGTAAGAGTTTAGCCTCACACTGTATCCAGACCGAAGCTGAGCCTTGGTGACTCTTGTCTCCCTTGGTAAGGTGCGTTCTTCTTCAGCAATATCGGGTGGAAGACTGTTTAGAACGAGGTTCACAGGTCGAGATCCGACAAAAGTATCAACCGACTCGGTGTGGATGTCGGTTAGAGCCCGCTTATGATTCCGCAGATCAAACGGCAAGGTAATATGATGCCGGATCTCGTCATAATGCTTACGGAGATGTTTCCTTATGTCTCTCGGGGGCGGATCTGTGTCCAAAAGATGACGGGTTGGACGTCCTGGCTTGTGGTAGCTCAGAAGGAATTGCCTGCTAAGCATTTCCGCGTGCTTTCTTACATGGAACAGTTTTGCCTATTGATGGAGGTGAGACTCAGGAGACATGAGGAGACATCCCGTCCAGTTGGTGTAATGCCCGTTAGGCGACCATATGGGTGCAGCATAGTCAAAGACTGGCCAACCAATGGCCTTATATGTAGTCAGAAACGTTTCTTTATCTTTTCCCCAAGTACTGCGGGCAAGTGACTTGAGGATCTTGTTGCGAGCTCATACCGTTGAGATCATTGCAGACACATGACCAGCAAATGAGAAAGTATTATCCAATGTCACCGCCAATAACTTTGGGTGGCTGACAGTTGGTAACTTAGTGCCATCAACTTAAATGTCTATTTCGTTTCTCACTTGGTGCGTCCAAGTCGTAAAGAGTGTCGCCGTAGATTTAGTCGGTCATGTTGTCAGTTATCGCTCGGTGAAAAACCGGGAAAGGCCGCAGAGGTAACTGTTGATTTTCGGACAGAGTTCATCAGTATAGGGGCCTTCCCCGTTGCCATTATTGTACAGTCGTTAGCATATGAAACGATGTTAACGCCCTCTGGTGGTGGGGGCATCTTCGATAAATAGAAGTTAAACAGTGTCGTGGATAGGACACCACCCTGTGGCACCCCCTCTCTAATACGTCTAGGTTTTGATATGGCGTTTCTAAAGTTGACCGACGCCTGCCGGCCATTCAGATAATTATCGGTCCATCTCTATAACCCATCAGACAGCTGTGTTTCAAGAAGATCTTGTATGAGCGTGGCGTGATTGACTGTATTAAAAGCTTTTAACAAGGCTAGTGCCACTAACACAGTCCTGTGATTTAGTTGGTTTTGATTTAGGCCGCTAATACGGGAGTAAAATGGACTCTAGCATCTTCAATACCGGCGACAAAAGTGATATAGGGCGATTAGGTTTTAATATTGGAACCACTCTCGCCTTTTTCTATATTTCAGGAATGACGAAAGTGTTCAGTGAAAGACTGAATAGAGCCGCTAAGTATTTGTGTCCCTCCTGACAGTATCTTCATGGCAATGCCGTCGGGGCCGATCGATTTTGAGGGCTTAGCCTGTTTGATGGCTTCCTTGACCTCCGAGGCAGTGATGACAATGGGCGTGTTTTGGTTTTTGTATCTACGCGCCTGTCGCATGGTCCTACGTTTAGCTCTTACGGGCGGGAAATATAGTACAAATTGTTGTTGTTGTTGTTGTTGTAGCGAGGTGTAGCCCTGACTAAATGTCAGACAGGGTCACCCCGAGTGTATTGCTCTTGGCCGGGTCGATATAAGAAAACGGTCCCGGTCGTTTCGGCACGATGGGTACAGTACAAGTACTGGTACCGTTCTCGTAGAACCGGCAATAGAAGAAACTAGCCATGTAGGCCATGTAGGTCATTTAGCGTTACCCAGGGTGCACCAACGGAGAGGCGAACTACTCTCTTCTGTGTCTACAGAAGGAGTTCGAACATCCGCTAGGGTCCTTCTTCACCCTGTCGCCGAAAGTAATATCCACTTTATCCTTGTGTTTCGTTGGATTGGATAGAGTTTTGACCGTAGTCCATAGTTTGCCAACGCCATCGGAGAGGTTGCATTGCTCTAGGTGTTGTTTCCATTTGGCCAGTTTGTGTTTATCGACCAACCTAAGAATTTCCACGTTGAGATGCCTTATGCGGGGGTCTGCGGGATTAAGACTTCGCACTTCATCTCTTTCTCTAGCCATGGCCGCTGCCTCCGCGGAGAAATTTGGCCTTATTTGGGATATTCGACCCGCAGGAATGAAGCGTTTAGAGGCCAAGTCAATAACTTTGCAGAAGTCTCGTTCGTCTTTGCGATCCCTTATGCGGGGGTCTGGGGGATTAAGACTTCGCACTTCATCTCTTTCTATAGCCATGGCCGCTGCCTCCGCGGGGAAATATGGCCTTATTTGGGATATTCGACCCGCAGGAATAGCGTTTAGAGACCAAGTCAATGAATTTGCAGAAGTCTCGTTCGCCTTTGCGTACGTCCGTAGGAGTGGATAGAGCAGCCAAGGATTCGTCCGTATATGTCTCACCACTGTCGCAGTCCGCCTTGGTAAAGTTAATGTATGTACCATGCTCAGGTGTAATAAAGTCAGTCGGCGTTCGATGGTAATGACTATTGGGAGATGGTCAGACGCCAACGTGAGTATGGGTCGCTAATTTGTGTTGTTCAGTAGTCCTGAGCTTACGATAGAAATATCTGACGAACTATAGCAATTAGCCGATACTCTTTTTGGGGCATCTCCGTTCAGTGTACAGAAAGCCGTATCTGCTCCGCAAGTGCATGTCCTCTATTGTCAGCTGGCAGGCTGACATGTCGTGGTGCGCATTGAAGTCGCCTAGGATCACGCGGTTATCTCCTCGTAGTAGCAAGCTAACGTCGGGGTGATAACCGGTGGGGCAACCTGAGACATGGGGAATGTAGATGTTAATGATTTGGACTTATTGATCAACTACTAAAGGCAGTGGCGTGCCTTCCATATAAGCCGAAAAGCCCGGCTTGCCTAGCTAATCCCCTATGAGCTACAATATGTATGTTCATTTGGCTTCTTAAAAGGATATCCGGTTTTTATTTCCCTGCCTGCCACCTACTACCTAATAGCTGTTTATAGCATGGAAACATACCTACAGCTTTTCGTGCCACCTGCCGGCTGATAGCTCATTTACATAAAATTATTTCAGTGCGTGATGGCCATCTCTTACTTACTTACTTAAAACAGCCTTTAACCTCCTAGGCAATGACGGCCATCTCGCTTTTACTTATTGGCTTTTACGGGGCTTTCAAAACCAGTACGAATCTGCGTGCTGAAGCAATTGTTTTTTGAATTTGGAAGTAATTTTATATGAAACTTTGAAGCTGGCTTCTGGCTGGTGTTACCGTACGCTATAAATGCTTACGATAAAACGAAAATGAAATTTGTTTATGTATGTATCTACAATTTTAATGTGCAAAGCGCGCTACTCAAAAATTATTGGCGCATGTTTTAAAGTAGAAAAAAAGAATTCAATAGTGGTAGGTGCTGTAATTTTTTTTTATTTGCTAGGCACTATAAAACTTAAAATATATAGGTATTCAAGATTTCTTAGCTTGCAATGTACCTAAATGGGAAATAGTGCGAATAAAACGTTTCCCTTGGATTGGAAAAGCTTACAAAATCTGCAAACAATAACGTGCCTATTAGCGGAACCTAAAAGTTTAAAATTTTCCCCGTCTGCAAAAGTCGATAAATATCCTGAACTCTTCTTTGTCTGAAATGTTCTCTGGCAACAGTAAGTGCTTTCGTTGGGGTTACAAAGACTGGGGCTTGCCTCGGTTGATACTCGTAGGCACGCCACTGACTAAAGGGTAGACGAATAGTTTCATCACTGGGCTCGGTTGACTTATCACGCTATGTCACAAGGGGAACGCCTCAGGGTGGTGTTCTCTCCCCGCTTCTATGGAACCTCACTGTCAACTCGATGCTGCGAGACACAATCTGGGGGGGGGGGGGGGGGGGGGCGGGAAGGTAGTGGCATATGCAGACGACTTAGCTATAGTATATAGGGGCAAATTCCCACAAACCCAGTGCGACTTGATGCAAGTAGCACTGCGAGAGGTTTCCTCATGTTGCTTGCGCTGCGGACTGAGCATCAATCCGGGAAAAGTAGAACTGGTTCTCTTTACCAACCGCTATAAGATACCACCGCTAATACTACCAAAACTGAATGACGTGCATCTGAACTTGGCTGACAAAGCCAAGTTCTTGGGCACAGTTCTGGATAGGAAACTAACCTGGAAGGAGAATGTTCTTCAGCGCCAGAAGAAAGCGTGTATTGCACTCTACACGTGCAAAAGAGCCATTGGAAAGAAATGGGGGCTCAGCCCCAAAATATGCAAATGGATCTACACTGCAATCATTCGATCAATCATGCTCTATGGAGTTGTGGTATGGTGGCCTGCGCTGAGCAAGGCAACAAACCTTAATCTGCTAGGTAAAGTATACAGATCTTGCATGATCTGTATAAGCGGTACGTTAAGAACAACGCCCAATGAAGCACTCCAAGCCATTCTTGGCATTTTGCCACTAGATCTGGAAGGGCACTGGGTGGCAGCAGCATCGGCTCTGCGTCTAAGGGAAACTTCCGGCTGGGGCGCAAGCACTACTGGGCACGCCTGTATTTTGGGATCCTATAGCTTTCTTCCGCTGTTCACAGATCGTTGTGCGACCACAACAGTCGGAGATAGCGGTTTTAAAGTCAACATTCCCAGCAGGGAAGAATGGGAGAGCACGGATCGGATTCCCGCCACTCATGGCGGCACTTCCATTTATACTGATGGCTCGAAGCTAGACGGCAGAGTTGGAGGAGGGGTTTATTCAAAGGATCTGAACCTTGAGCTCTCCTTCAGACTACCTGATCACTGCAGTGTCTTCCAGGCTGAAGTTTCAGCAATCATGGACGCCGCGGCTTGGATAGGCCAACACACTATCGGACAGGACATTTTTATATTCAGCGACAGCCAGGCGGCCATCAAATCCCTTGGCTCTTATTCGTTCAACTCTGAACTGACGCTCAGCTGTCGTCGATATCTACAAGAGATGGCCCAACAGAATCGCGTGAACCTCACATGGGTCCCGGGGCATAGGGACATTGAGGGAAATTGTAGGGCAGACGAACTTGCGAGGCAGGGCACGACCAAGCAGGTTCTTCGGGATAAAGAGCGCTTAGGTATGCCGTTTGCCACATGCAAGCTTATGCTGAAGGAGTACACACTCCGCCAAGCCAACGAAAGATGGCTGCAATCTCCAGGATGCCGGATATCCAAAGAAACCTGGCCGAAATGGAATCATAAAAGATCAAGACAAATTTATGCCCTAAGGAGAAGAGAAATCTCCATATTAATAGGCGTATTAACTGGGCACTGCCTCATTGGTAGGCACGCAGAAAGACTAGGTGTGCCCTACCGACGATGCTGTAGGAGTTGTAAGGATGATGAGGAGGAGGAAACGGTGGAGCACCTCATCTGCAACTGCCCGGCTTTAAGTGGCGCGAGAATGCGCTTTTTGGGAGTTCCCTTCCTGGTTAGCCTACGCCAGGTCACGGAGCTGGACATAAAGGACCTGATAGCCTTCATCAAGTCATCTAAATGGTTCGAGGAGGAGTAACGGTGTCGGGGAGTGTAATGGGGTGGGGTTGCTGAGTGACCGCGCTCAATCCCGACTCTTGCGTCCTCGTTCATGCACTCTGGGCAACGTTGAGCTACCTAGGCTCGCGGCAGAAAGAGAGGGAGCCCCGGGGGGGCCACTCTGACATACTTGGTTTAAGGGCTCACCGGGGTCTTTTTCGCAGCGTCTGTACACCAAGAGGTGCGGCTGTAAGCGGGCGTATGTCTTGAAGCAAGCGGCTCGCTATATAAATGTGCAAAACTTTTCCCTCCCAATCCAGGGTGTTATGCGATACCGTGCCCATTGGACGTTTGCAGCCGGGAGGCAAATCGTGGCTGTAGTCGAACGGAGTCTCACTGATACCGGGCCGCCTCAGGGAGTAACTATGGTCTTACCGCGGTGTGGGGCTCTGCCGCGGCGGACGACACACTTCCCCTTACACTACCCTTGACCCTAAGCTGGCCTTGTCCGGCGAGGGGTCGTACGAACAAGATGAAGAACACACAAAATACAAAGCAATTAACGACTTCGTTTACTCCGCAGCAGAGAAGAACTATGCTGGAGCAAGCGAAAACACAACGCCGGAGGACAAACTCCGCCTCAAAGTTAACTGGGAGGCCGACAGCGATGGAAACTACGGGTCAGTCATTCCCCAAACTGCTATCAAGTAAGAGTGACTTGATGGGAGCAAGCAACAGTGCGGCTGCCTACGCAGTCAAGCAGAAAACGGCGGAAGCTAAACTTCCATCAGGCGCTGGTACGAAACCCAATCTCTTCACATCTGGGGCAATGGTCTCACGACCTGGTTTCAGAGTTTCGAAAGAGAAGGAAGACGCCGCAAAGGAGAGACCGCGATGGCAACTACGAGTCTGAATCCCCCCCAAGAGGCATCTCCCCGACGCTCTGCGTACTGGGATAAAAGAAAGGCCGCAAGGATCCTTAAAAAATATGAGGGAGCATCGCAGGAGAAGCTGTCGCCGGAAGAAAGGAAGATGGTGGAGGAAGCGAAAGCTCTGATACAAAATTTCCAGAGGCCCTATGTGCCTAAGAGGGTGAACGGTAATCCCTTCAAACGCCAGAGATCGGACGGAGAGGTAGACCCCCATCCGAAGCGGCATCAGGTCAACCCCGTAGTGGGAAAACTCAGCTTTGCTGAAGTAACCAAGGACAGAATCCTTATAGGTTTCATTGACCGAGGTAACGACCGTTGGTCCATCCCCAAAGACCAGTGGCTGTATGTCCGGAATGAAATGGGCAGGGCCCTCCCTCCACATAATGCGTGAGTCTCCGGGTAGTCCGCCGCGAGGCACTGACGCGGGCTGGCACCAAGGTCAGATCAAAATATTCGCCTGCGAGGATGCAAGAACTGTCGCACTGTATAAGGCAGCAGTTGCAAGACTGGGTGAAGTCTATCCAGGGCAAGACTAGATGTCGTCGACTGGAAGGACATTCCTGCTCGGCCAAGGGCAAGGGCATGGATTCCTGCCGTCCCTGCAGAACCCGAGAATATTCTTGAGATGCTGCAGGTCTGGAATCCGTCTCTCCCGACGCAGGATTGGGGCGTCAATCTGGTCGATGATGTGGTTGGGCCCAATAGACAGGTGGTTATCACTCTGAATAAGGAGGCGCTCGAGCCCCTTAAACGGTGCAACGGACGAGTGCATTACGGCTTGGGTCAGATCGTGATCCACGTATACCGTGGCGATGCACAGCGCGCTGCTATTCCGGACGCTCCGGAGGACTCAGAGATCGAGGCATCGGAAGGGGAAGCAGAGGAGTCCGACGCGGAAAGTATGTTATCCGCCACGTCAAATTGCGATGGTGCTGCGAACAACTCGGCGATAGAAGAAAGCCTGCTTGACGAAGAAGGCCTCGACGTCACGATCGTGGCTAAACCTGAGCACACTAACGTTGATGCTGCTTCAGACAGCAGGGTTCCCGCCACGCCAAATCGTGCAGGTGCTCTGAACAACTCCTCGTTGAGAGACAGCCCCCGGAACAGGCCAGACCTCGACGACACGCTGGCGGCAGGGAAGTCTGAGCTCTCTCATGTTGGTGGTGCTTCAGATAAATCTGCACAAATCTAAAGCAGCCTCGGCTGTTTTAAGCAGTCGTCTTTCTAAAGCGACGTAGACGTGGTCCTTATCCAAGAGCCCTGGGTCAATAGCTCTAGGATCTGTGGATTGGGGACTAAGGGGTACAAGCTCATCCAAGCCAATGATGAGGGCAAGGTCAGAACCTGTATTTTGGTAAAATCTGAGCTAAATACCTTTCTATTACCCAACTACTCAAATGGTGACGTTACAGCTGCCAGCTTAAAAGTCGGCAGCACCAGCCTAACGATGGCGTCGGTCTATATGCCCTATGACGCCGAAGAACCTCCTCCACAAAAGGAGGTGAAAGATCTGGTGGATAATTTCTGTACGGGCCATCTTATTATTGGAGCTGACGCTAATGCTCATCACGTCCAGTGGGGAAGCTCCGATATTAACGCTAGGGGCGAGTCTCTGTTTGACTACCTACTAACAACTAACCTGGTGGTTTGTAACGTGGGTAACGAGCCTACTTTTATAAATAAAACTAGTAGGGAGGTTATAGACCTCACTGTTTGTAGCGAAGGCGCTTATGAGTGGGTCAGAAAATGGCGTGTTCTTGATGAGCATTCATTTTCTGACCATCGGTACATAGAAATTGTGTTAGACTTTATTGTTGAGCAGCCAGTTATGAGACGAAATCCACGCAACACTAACTGGCAGCTACATAACCAAATATTAGTTAGGGACCTACCAGTATTACCTCCACAAGCCCCCTCATCAGTGGGAGAACTGGATGATCTGGTAACGACCTTTACAACGGCGCTCTCAAATGCCCTAGAGCAGGCTTGTCCAGTACCAAAACCACGCGGCAAACATAGACCCCACTGGTGGTCTTACGACCTGGATTCGTTCCGTATATCATGCAGGAAGCAATTTAACAAGGCCAAGAGCATCGGTACGGAGCCTGAATGGCTCGAATATAAAGCTAAACTGAGGGCCTATAAAAAGGCTCTAAGGCAAGCGAAGAGAACTTCGTGGAGAAATTTCTGCACTGGGGTCGAAAATGTCGACGATACAGCGAGACTTAGACGAGTGCTCTCAAAAACTCAAACAGCCACAAGCTATTTGCGCAAACCTGACGGATCCTGGACCAGCACGGAGAGGGAAACCCTAGAGCTGCTCTTGAATACGCACTTCCCAGGGAACTTGCATGAGGAACCCGTAGCACCTACAACAAACCTGGCTGTATACATACCCATCACGGAGGAAAAGGTTAGGTGGGCGGTTAAGAGCTTCGAACCGTTCAAGGCTGCCGGGCCAGACGGGATTATTCCCGCACAACTCATAAACACGCTGGAGACATCAGCCAAATGGCTGGTATTTCTCTATACAGCCTGCCTGGCTCTTAGCTACATTCCGTGCTCCTGGAGAAGTGCCACGGTAGTGTTTATTCCTAAGGCGGGGAAGGCGTCTCATTACGAGCCGAAGGACTACAGGCCGATCAGTCTCTCATCCTTTGTGCTCAAAACCTTCGAGAGGATAATAAATGACTACCTCTCCTCTACTATTGATAGCAACCTGATCTGTAGCTATCAGCATGCATACACCAAAGGGAAATCTACAGAAACTGCGCTTCACAGCCTAGTTTCTGTTATTGAAAAATCGCTGTATGAGAAGGAGTACTGTCTTGCGGCCTTTTTAGATATTGAAGGAGCCTTCAACAACATAAGCCCTGATGCTATAAACACCGCTTTAACAAGTCTGGGCATAAGCAGGTCTCTTATTGGACTTATTGATCAACTGCTAAGGGGTAGACGAATAGTTTCATCACTGGGCTCGGTTGACTTATCACGCTATGTCACAAGGGGAACGCCTCAGGGTGGTGTTCTCTCCCCGCTTCTATGGAACCTCACTGTCAACTCGATGCTGCGAGACACAAGCTGGGGGGGCGGGAAGGTAGTGGCATATGCAGACGACTTAGCTATAGTATATAGGGGCAAATTCCCACAGACCCTGTGCGACTTGATGCAAGCAGCACTGCGAGAGGTTTCCTCATGGTGCTCGCGCTGCGGACTGAGCATCAACCCGGGAAAAGTAGAACTGGTTCTTTTCACCAACCGCTATAAGATACCACCGCTAACACTACCAAAACTGAATGACGTGCACCTGAACCTGGCTGACAAAGCCAAGTTCTTAGGCACAGTTCTGGATAGGAAACTAACCTGGAAGGAGAATGTTCTTCAGCGCCAGAAGAAAGCGTGTATTGCACTCTACACATGCAAAAGAGCCATTGGAAAGAAATGGGGGCTCAGCCCCAAAATATGCAAATGGATCTACACCGCAATCATTCGACCAATCATGCTCTATGGAGTTGTGGTATGGTGGCCTGCGCTGAGCAAGGCAACAAACCTTAATCTGCTAGGTAAAGTACACAGATCTTGCATGATCTGTATAAGCGGTGCGTTAAGAACAACGCCCAATGAAGCACTCCAGGCCATTCTTGGCATTTTGCCACTCGATCTGGAAGGGCACCGGGTAGCAGCAGCATCGGCTCTACGTCTAAGGGAAACGTCCGGCTGGGGCGCAAGCACTACTGGACACGCCTGTATTTTGGGATCCTATAGCTTTCTTCCGCTGAGCACGGATCGTTGTGCGACCACAACAGTCGGAGATAGCTGTTTTAAAATCAACATTCCCAGCAGGGAAGAATGGGAGAGCATGGATCGGAGTCCCGCCACTCATGGCGGCACTTCCATTTATACTGATGGCTCGAAGTTAGACGGCAGAGTTGGAGGAGGGGTTTATTCAAAGGATCTGAACCTTGAGCTCTCCTTCAGACTACCTGATCACTGCAGTGTCTTCCAGGCTGAAGTTTCAGCAATCATGGACGCCGCGGCTTGGATAGGCCAACACACTATCGGACACGACATTTTTATATTCAGCGACAGCCAGGCGGCCATCAAATCCCTTGGCTCTTATTCGTTCAACTCTGAACTGACGCTCAGCTGTCGTCGATCTCTACAGGAGATGGCCCAACAGAATCGCGTGAACCTCACATGGGTCCCGGGGCATAGGGACATTGAGGGAAATTGTAGGGCAGACGAACTTGCGAGGCAGGGCACGACCAAGCAGGTTCTTCGGGATAAAGAGCGCTTAGGTATGCCGTTTGCCACTTGCAAGCTTATGCTGAAGGAGTACACACTCCGCCAAGCCAACGAAAGATGGCTGCAATCTCCAGGATGCCGGATATCCAAAGAAACCTGGCCGAAATGGGATCATAAAAGATCGAGACAAATTTATGCCCTAAGGAGAAGAGAAATCTCCATATTAATAGGCGTATTGACTGGGCACTGCCTCATTGGTAGGCACGCAGAAAGACTTGGTGTGCCCTACCGACGATGCTGTAGGAGTTGTAAGGATGATGAGGAGGAGGAAACGGTGGAGCACCTCATCTGCAACTGCCCGGCTTTAAGTGGCGCGAGAATGCGCTTTTTGGGAGTTCCCTTCCTGGTTAGCCTACGCCAGGTCACGGAGCTGGACATAAAGGACCTGATGGCCTTCATCAAGTCATCTAAATGGTTCGAGGAGGAGTAACGGTGTCGGTATAGGAACGTCAGTCCCGGGATTCTGCTATGTGGAGAATTCCGTTAATACCGGGATTTTCCATATGGCAGGGTCCCGGAACTGACTTTCCTAGTGTTGGTGGTATCACAACGGGCCTTTTAATACTGGCCTAGGTGTGCCTCTACGGTAGCCACTTGAACCTAACCTAATATTGAGCAGAATATGCCAATATGGGTATCAAATGAAAGGTCGCATTTCAAATATGACGATTTTCAGCAGGGTTGCCAGCTAGGGTTGCCCCCAAACCGTATTCTATTTATTTTTCCTTATATCTCGGGAACTGCTTCGCCTTTTTGTTTTAAATTTGGCATTATTAGTAGTATGATTCCTTCTAAGACTATATAAATGTCGGTTGCTACTTGGGGCGGTTCAAAGGGTTGTCACCTATCTATTTTTATTTTTTTTTATATGCCTATATGGGTATCAAGTGAAAGGTATTTGCGACCGTGTTCCAAATATTGAAATTTCAAGCAGGCTTGTTAACTAGTCTTCCAATCTTTCTTCGCACAACTCTCTTTCCTATCTCCCTCCCTTTTGCTCTTCGTTGCCCACTTTTCTTCTACCACGCCCCTCTTCCTCTATATCCCATTGGTACTGGCCCCTGTTAATTTAGGCATAATTCTACCCATGTACCAAACTTTAAGGAAAACGCACCATATATACGATATTTTCGAATGGATCGTTTCCCTGGTCCACTTCCCGGAAGTAAGATATTGTGAATCTAAACCATTGTCGAATACATCTTATTCATATTTCGTTATTTCTGAACTTAAGAAGTTAACTTCTTTCACGTGTCCTGGCTACACGCGGTTTTTTTAAAGTTAATTTTCCGTGGCTATACTTCTACCCAATAAAATAGTTTAGAAGGAATAAAAAAAAAACGCAAAAAACAGTGCAACTATAAAACTAAAAAAAAAAACTAATGGCGGCGATATACCAACAGGTTATCATAACCTCTAACGAGATTTTTAGCCGAGCTTCTCTTTCCAACTTGTGGTGTGTGGCTTTTTGTGTTTTCCTACAAGTTGGCGGGACCTACAGTTTTTTGCCGACTGCGAACGGCACTTGCAAAGCAAATGAATTTTTTGCTGAGAAGTTTCTCATGGCAGAACTACACCCGGAGAATTGCCAAACTACTGCCGAGGGGCGACCCCGTTTAGAAAAATTCTTTTTCTAAATAATTTTTGATGTTTCGAACCGCCACGACTTGGTGTAGAAGGCCGAACACTTAACCGCTACACCACGGCGACCGTAACTATAAAACGTAAGGAGCTTTTTCCTGAATTTTGTGTGGAGCATACATACATAAAGCTTTGTTAAACTCGCCTGACATTTGTAACCTCAAAACTTTGCGCTCAACTTCAGACGCAGGCGGTATCAGATTTTTTTCGGGTGAAATTAAATTTTATGTTGTTTAATTCAATTTTTATTTAATTTAATTTTATTTAATTTAATTTTATTTAATTAATTTTTTTTTATTTCATTTTATTTATTTATTTATTTGTATACCCAGCTACTAGTACTAGTACAAGGGTCTATTAATTTTGTTCACATAACGGTAGTACGTAACGGCACAAAATAATCAAGATAGATATAGAGTTCCATATATGAAAGTTCTTAGGTTGAAAAGAGGGGTTCATTAAGGCATGTCCGTCCGTCTGTGTACTCGATAACTTGAGTAAAAATTGAGATATTTGCATGAAATTTTATATATATATATGTATATATGTATATATGCAGGTTACTTTTTGGCCAAGGTAGGTTGCTATTGAAAATGGGTGAAATCGGATGATAACCGTGCCCCCTTTTTCGATATCGAAAATCAAACAAATTGGCATATCTCGGTAGCTGAAATGGCTAAAATGATATAATTTTATAGGTGAATCCTCCTGGTCATTCTCTTATGATTTTTCCATAAATTTTGTATAGTGGGCGTGGTTTTTCCTCAATTTTACTCAAGCATCTGTTGGGTTGGTAATACCAACAGCTCCGTCAGGATCGGGAAGGACTTCTCTGAGCAATTTGAAACCAAACGAGGCTTCAGACAGGGCGACTCCCTTTTGTGCGATTTCTTCAACCTGATGTTGGAGAAGATAATTCGAGCAGCAGAGCTAAACCGCAATGGTACAATCTTTTACAAGAGCGTGCAATTGCTGGCGTATGCCGTAAGAGCTGCCTTCTCTGGATTGGATAAGGAAGCGAAAAAAGTGTGTCTTGCGGTCAACGAGGACAAGACGAAGTATCTGCTGTCATCAAAGAAAGAATCGGCGCCGTTGATAGCTACAAATTTGAAACGGTGAGAGACTTCGTCTAGAAATCCAACGGAGAATCACTCTTGCCAACAAGTGTTACTTTGGACTAAGTAGGCAATTGAGAAGTAAAGTACTCTCTCGACAAACAAAGAAGCTCCAGCACAGAAGGTTTTCCTATCGACACCCGAATTCAGTAGCAGAGGAAGGGGGAGGCCTCGACTAAGAGGGAAACAACAGGTGGAGGATGACTTGAACTCCCTTGGGGTTTCCAATTGGCGTCAGTTATCGCTAAAAAGGAATGACTGGCGTGCTTTGATAGGCAACGGCCAAAATCGCTTAGGCGGTTAAGCGCCAATAAATGATGATGATAGACGGTTTTGCGAATAAATTTGCTAAAATTTACTAAGAGATGGGTGGTTTTGCAAATAAAATTAAGGTACACTCCTTATATTTGCTAGGGAGCTTACCGAGTTTTTTTTAATTTTTGATTGAAATGCGAAATTTATTATTTGTATAGATGAAACTCGATGCCTGGAATACTGGGTTACCAAATCTCATTTTTGCCTTTTTCGGCAGTTTGGAGATTTTGCATCTGGTAGATAGGTGGTATTATAGGCATTGACGATATACTCCAAAGTTAAATCGATAGAATGAGAAGTATAATTTCTAACGAAATGTTTACCAAAATGTTTTTTTTTTTTATAGTTTCACCGATATCTCAGAAACTAGATCTGCCACATTACATTAAGACAATGTTATCTCATTTTTGGAACCTAATTTTTTTTTGGCGATTAGTGATACCCTCCTTTGCTTAATTGGTAATTCTACTATGAAACATACAAAAAATTTAGTTGATTGACGAAGGGGTGGGATATAATGGGCATAGTTAATACACTTTAAATTTCAAATTTAACTCCTGATTTTTTTTGGTTAAATGGCTAGAAAAATCTGTAAAATACAATTTATACATGAAGTTTTAAACTTGCGTTAAGCACCCTCTTCCACATATGTATATGTAGTAAAATAAGGAAATTCGTTGGTTGTTTTATTTTTAGCTCGAAAATATAACTTACAATAATCTTTAGTTGATTATAAAATAGATACATATCGTTACCTTAATTCACAAAGGCCCTAACCGACATAAAAAAAATTTTACAGGAGAAGCAAAAAACAAAAATTTTTTACATTGAACTCATGCAAATATAGGTCTTTAAATTTGGAATATCTCCGTTATTACTACTAGTATCTCCTTAATATTTGTAGTGAGTGTGTATTTTACTATATCATACTTAAATATGTGAAAAAGTCATTTTCGAGTATTAAATTTTAAAAGAAACAATACGTCTATCGACTTTGGTAGCTATTGATTGGGTGACTACTTAGATACAAGTTTTTATCATAAGTGGGCAGTGCCACGCTACCTTATCATAATCATTAGTTTATCTGATTTTATGCTTAAATACAGCTTTATAAGGCAAATCTAATTTTTTTAATATTTTTTTACGACTTAACCGAATTATTTTGAAGCACCCTGTATCTGTGACATTCTGAGCTTTTACATAATAGGTTTGTTTATTGGGCTGCTCTAGCTTACGCCAGATTGAGATATTTCACAAAATTGTGTTTAACGAACACTTTTCTTGCTCTAGGTTGCTCTATCTTTTGTTTCATGAGTACGCTCAAATCAAAACTGCCCTGCTAGACAGTGTTTTGACATTCATTCAGCTTTGTAATGTTGCCTTTGAAAGCGTGATAGAAAATCATGATGTAAATATAAAACAGCTGATATTTACATCACGATTTTCTATCACGTTTCCAAAGGCAACATTACAAAGCTGACTGAATGTCAAAAGACTGTCTAGCAGGGTGGAGTAATCCAGATCACAAATTTCTGCTCTAGCTTTTTATGGAAGCAATTGTCAATCAGGAAAAAATAAATTTTTGAAAACTTCAAAAAAATTAGCTTGCAAGAAAATCAATGTTTTTGTAAACGTGAATTTGCATTAATTTTGAAGATTTAAATAAAAAACCCAAATAAAAAGAAACTATCGAGATGCAAGTGTTTCATGGCATTTCTATTTTGACAGCTGCCCTGCTCTGCTCTGCTCTAACCTGCTCTGAACTTTTTTTGGTCAGTAAACAAACCTAATAAGGCTTCAAATAATTAGCTTTCATTTGCATTATAAATCTTTAAAATATCTTCATTCGTTCAAAAGTTATAATTTTTGCAAAAAAAAAGGCGCCATAGTGCGACATACATAGGTGCCTGCATGTTGCACGTGAGTTTTAACCCGAATCAACCCACGATATTCTGAGCCCAACCAGCAAAGCTATCGCATGGAAAATTTAGGTGACAAAAAAGCAGGAAAAGTTCCGTGAAGTACCGGGTTAACGTACCTATGTTGAACGTACAAACTCCCGTCGGTAACTGGAGCTAAAAGCTAAAAACCTAGTTTTTTTATTTCGTTGTAACCATCAAAAATAGATCATGTGTTGTGGAAATGAAATAGCCCACATTTTGTATACATAAAAGTTGACAAGAAAAGACGAACAGTTGTTACGCCAGTTGAGATATTTAAATTACCAACATCCACCAAAGCCGGTCAAGTTATCGCAATAAGGGACATCTTAAACTTTAAGTTAAACTCCGAGTAGTATGAAAACTGCAATTAATTTTAATCCAGACAAAAATTCCAAAAAACAAAAAAACGGTTAGCTTGGGTCTATTGGCGTAATAATGATTCCCCCATAACTATTTTTTGAATATCTTCAAAAGGTATACCTACAGACATCGATCTGTTACATTTTTTATATGTTTGTAGAAATTGCGAATATCTCGTTTTTGTCATTGTAACCGTGTGGACCAGATTTGCGGTTACGTGAATTGCATTGCCGACGGTACCGAAATTCGGTGACATACCTAATCTTCTGGGTACAAAACTACCGACTTCGCTCAGATTCATGCCCTTCCATATGGAGGTGGTCTCCGTATTGGTATCGACCAAATAGATATTAAACTAGCGTTTGTTTGTAAGAAAGGGTGACTCTAAACATCTGTCAATTCCCGGGATAATTTATTTCTATACATTTTCCCCGTCGATTTATTCAAGAGCATACCAATTTCAACGGCGTATTTTGGAGTTTATTTATCTGAAGAAGAAAGTAGCGGTATGTTTTGATTTCAAATACGATAATGATTACACTCATCCCCTAAATAAAATGTGAGCTTTCATGAAGAAGATTTAATTAGAGTATACATTTGCGCTAAACCCCAAAACATTCACGTATTAAACGTCTTTTTTGAGTAAGCCAATTTGTTCGAATTATTATTTTGTTTTTCATTCCCAAAGATAAACTCAAGTGGTAGTGGCAATTGACAAATTAGCAAAGGCATTGATGTAATTAAATTTAAATGTATACATATGTGAGTGCATTCAAATAATTCACTCCATCCACAAAGGGTGTATTGAGTAGACATCCAGCCAAGAACAACCAGAAGCTACATTTTTAGTTACTGTTGAGCCAATAAGCGAATAGTCGAAGCGTGCCACAACACTCGACGGGATTACCGATCGTAATTGGATATAGCAACTGTTTGCTTTGAATTACCAGCAGGCCAAAGTTACCTCCGGCATTAGATGTGCATTCAATATTTTCTTTTATAACATTTGTACACATTTGGGCGATTAGTAACCGCCAACTAGCACAGCAGGACTCTTTTCGGATTTTAGTGTTAGTGTACCATTAGCGTTCATATTAAATTACGAGTTCGTGTTTTAAACCAATGCATGATATCTCAGGTTCAAAACCCACTTAGTTATGTATAATAATATAATATAATAATATATAATATAGCTCAAAAAGGCATTGCTTAAAAAATTAAATTATATATGTATATTATACATGCTGTTAGGTAGGATGAAAGTGGAAAAATTAGAATTATGAGCAAAATCGTGTAAGAAATTCGGCCTTGTTAAGATTAAATGTCATTCAAATTATGATTTATTTTATATACAAATGCACATTCATCGATGTACATGGACCGAGAATATTAGACGTAATGGTCTTATTCATTACGATGATCAGAGAGCATTACTTCTGCATCAACACCTTTTAGGCAAAATCATTTTTCGAATTACAGCCTCAGGCATATTTAGCACTTAAAACATTTGAAATACAAAAACGCCGGGAAAATTGTATGTACATTTACATTTTAGTGCCAGACCCATGGGGTGGTTTGCTTTTTACCACCTGGCTATATATATGTAATTATGCAATATATATGTTGAGTTTACTTGCTTGGCTTCTTTTCATTTTGAAAAAAGAAAAACTCCATATTAAAAATGTGTCCTTTAGTTTGAGAACACTATCAACGGTTATTTGAAATGCGTTTGAGAACTTACGTTTGATATGAATAGGATTGGTTCTCTAATTGCCAGCAAAATCATTATTTATTGTTAGGTTTAAATCAGGGATAACCAGCGCTTTCAACCTACTGAGCGCTACAACAACGTCATACTTTCTACAACAACATCTTTCCTGGAATCACAAAAAATTACCGAAAGAATTGTTATTAAACTAGCCATAAAAAACTGTCGCCGAAACTAGTATGCAGCGAAGCGCCACCAGCCAGCATGAAATGAACGGTCATCCAAGAATAATATTGCAATCTAGCCACAAACATTAGCATGCTTTTTGAATTTCCCGATTTTGGTTTGAAAATTTGCGAAACATGAGAAAATCAACATCGAATAAAGCTAAATACATATTCTTAAGGGAAATTGGCTGCTGAATCCGAATTCGATATCAGAATTTAAGAACGGGCCCGAGGTTCGGCCCTAACCTTGCAAAAAAGTCCAATATTATTTTGTGATGGTTTTGTTAGGTTAGAGAAGAACTGCGACCTGTTAGGCTGATTCTGATCACGGATTTGGATTTAGCTCATTGAGATCACAGATCCGTCAACTTTTTGTTTTTTTTTGTGGCTAAGCCATTTGAAGACTGTAAAACTACTCCCTCGCAGAAAAAGCATATATTAAGCAAAAATATGTTTGAACGAATATGAGTAATGTATACTTTTTGTTAAAATATTGATCATATAATGATAAGTAGAATATCAATAAACAAAATTTAGTAAAAAAAATTGGAGCAAAACACCAAAAAAAAAAAGACGGAAATATGGTTTGTTTTTTAATTTATTACTAAATAAGTTTTGAAAAAGTAGCCCACTCAATTTCCTTTAAGAATCTGTATCTATCTTTGTTGTACATGGATATTTGCATTTTTGACAATTTTTGGAAGAAAAAATGGGAAATCGAAAAAACATGCCAATTTGGTCAATGCAAATTTTGTAGGGAACTCGATTTTCTTCAAAAATATGTTCAGGTAAATGGTGTTTTACAACAATGGTTTGTCGTTTTTATACCAAATATGAGGTAAAGTCTGTAATATCTAAACAAGCGATGATAGACCTCCAGACTTTAATTTAAAAATCTAAAAAAATTACAGTAATTGTTTCATTTTTGGCCCAGTCTAATATGTAGCTATATGCGTATGTAGCTATGAACGCGTGTGTGTACCGTTATACATTCACAGCGAAGCCCGACCAGCCAGCATGAAATCTGACACGGTGGTCCTGAAGGAAGTTTAGGATGAACTAAAATGTCATAGAAAACGCTTGGTGTCATATCTTTCTACACAATATTTGCTCTCAGAATCCATTTTAATCAAAATCGTAGGTGCTCATTTTCGAAAATGGTAGCGAAAATCTTTATTTTACTTTTTCTGAATGTCAAAATTTGGATTTTTCTCGAAAACGTTAAGTTTTTTCTAAAAACTTTTTGAGATCAAGTTGTACACCTGAAAATTCTCTACAAAAATGGTCAAAACAGTTTTTCTCTAATAGTTAACAGTTCTGAGATATCGCGATTGTAAAACTAATTATATGCACTAGAGCGTATCACCAAAACAAAGTCGGCCGTACCTCCCCTCATATGAAGTGTTTTTGAATATCATTTAAAAATTTTTTTTTTTGGATATCGCCCAATTACATTTTTCTTCATATCTTCGGCATTTATTGTCGGATTTTAAAGTGTGATACACCATTTCTTTGTCTCAAGGAGTGGGGTTTTCCTAAAAAAAGCTCATTGAGCTCATGCGTTTCGTTGTGGTACTTACCCACCATATCTCAGTTTCTACCACCCCAATGTAACGACCTAATGTCAGTTTATTGAAGACCGTAGTATATTTACAATTTTTTACCGTCTTTAATTTGCTGTTATTAGATCGGTACATTAGGGTGGTAGTAACTGAGATATGGTCGGTAGGTACCACAACGGAGCGCCTGTGATCAATGAGCTCTTTTTAGGAAAAACCCACTCCTTGAGACAAAAAAGAAAAATGTAATTGGGCGACATCTGGGGTTGCCAGAAAAAAAAAAAATTTTTCTTCAAAAAAACACTTTATATAAGGGGAGTACTGCCGACTTTTTTTTTTTTTGCCTGTAAGGCGAGACGCTCTAATATGCGCATATCGACGTGCCATACGAAAACTAACGAAAAGTAAAACTTTTAAAATTCTGTAAGAAAACTTCCACTTTTCTGCGAATCTGGTTTGTTGTTGTGAGCCAAAAAGAGCCACATGTTGTTGTTGTAGAGCGGCAGTGAGCTGACTTAGCCACTACGCGACGATGGCTGGCTTAAAGCATAAAAATATGAATATTTTGGTCATTAAGATTACAAAACAACTGGCTGACAACGAGGCTCACCACATTTTGTACCCAGAAACGTTAAGCCTTCAAGAAACACGATATTCAATTCAGTCACGAAAAAGTTATTCAAAATACTTGTTTAGCAATCCCTACTTAAAAAAAAAACAGTTTCAAAAAAAAAAAAATCAGTCTACAATTTGAGTAAATGTTTAAATTTGTTTGTATGATAATAGATTTTTAACTCAATTAACTAATTGTCTTTGATGCTTCTCTAAATGTTTACGTGAGATAGATACTTATAGGCTACCCACAGCAGACTTGCGTTTGTGTTTAACCGCAAATGAACACAAAGGCATTTGCTGAATGGGGGCCTGCAACCACATCAGTGATGCTCAAATGCACACTACCAAACTGTGTGATTGTGTTGAAAAAAAATTCCAAATACCCAATTAACAAAAATTTTGTATAAAAAAAATAAATAAATATTAAAAGGGTATTAGTAAAGTAGCAAGGCAACAAACTGCATTTTTTCAATACAAAGTTATAAGTCAAAAAAATTATGAAAAAGATGTAGAGAACAACTACCAAAAAAATTGCAAAAATTCAGGCAATTTTATTAACGGCTTAAGATTAGTATCTTATAGTAAAATTCAACGAGCTACAAAACTGCGTACTCGAGAAAAGTCTAAAAACTCCATGCCAGAAGTTTCAAGTTTCGTCGAAAACTTGGCGAATTTTTCTAAACTTTGCACAAACTTTTTAACTTTAATTTATTTCTGTTATAGATTTGGCCATTTTTGAAATAAAATGATTAATAATACGTAAATAAATAAATATTTTAAGAATAAAACTACTTTCATGCGTAGCAGTCAACAGTCGTTGATTAAGTGATTCACAAACGCACTTTAATTTTCCACAATGTATAGAGAGCGCTTGACTTGTACGTGTGCGCAAATCTATGAGAGAGCAATTAAGTCGGCCGCCCGCGGGCTAGGTAAAGATCGTCATTGAACCACATAGGTATACATTCATATGTATTAGACTGTTCCAAAAAATACGGAGTTGTTTTATTTAAACTCAGGATATCTCTCAAACGATCAAAATTTGAAACGCATCCCGAAAAAAATGGGTACTAATATATAGAATAATTGCAATATAAACTAAATATAACTTTTTTTATTTATCCTTTAAGGACATGGAAATAATGTCCTTTAAAATTAAAGCATCATGGCGACACACCAAAACTGTGAAAATGCATTTAAAAATAGTGGGTTACATTATTTTGCATAGAAGTACCTCTTCGGAGGTGAATTTTTCAGATTTGAAATCCGTGGTGGAATTTCGTGTACGCATGGCTGCATTTCAGCAACAAAAACAATCTTAAGAAATATTTTAACAAAAAGATTTAAATTAGTTCATGTATTCCTTGAATTAATATAAAATCATGAAATTACTGCATAACAAGAAGTATAAAAAAATATATATTAAAGGCCATATTTTAAAATTGGTAATTGTCTAGTTTAGCTGTCAACTGCTAATAAATTAGCTAAAATTATGGTAGAGGGCTCAAAAACGGGGTTTGGCCTCAGGATCACGAATCCAGAAGCGATTTTTTTTTTAACTTTTTGTTTCAGTAAAAAGTTATGGTCAAAAAACCATAAATTGACCAGAGTTCGATACCAAAATTGGGGCGGAATCCATGGTATTTATGTGCAGAACACCTTTCTGAGTTGGCTGTTTTTGCTGTTTTTATACCTTTCGTGAACATGAAGTGGTATTATAACTCTGTGCCGATGCTTGTACGTATGAGAAGTAAAAGGGATTACCAATAAGTATACCGATATTATCCGGACGATGAGCGGAGTTGATTTAGCCATGTCCGTCTGTCCATATCTGTCTGATTTTTTTTTTTTTTTGTCCCTCATATTTTAAGATATCTAAATGAAGCTTGGTGAACGAGTGACATTTTGCAGTTATTTAATCGATAAAAACGTTGGAGTACCCATACTACTCCAAGAAAAATCCAATTCCATATAAAAAGGTGCTCCACTTAACATTGTCGATGTCCTAGGATTGGACCTAATCCAACTAGGAGAACTCCATCCCGTATACCAAGGAACACCCACACAAGAGTATCTTCCAAAAAAGGTCCAACTAGACTACTCCAGTTGGAGTAGAAAGCGTGGAGAGAGAGAAACACCTATACTCAGGGAAAACACCGTTCTAAAATGCAGCACCACAGGTTTCAATTTTTTGGTCTTAAAAAAAAAAACACTTGTCTTGAAAATATACCACCCTGTACCAAAATAACAACCAGGTTCTTGAAATGGGAACGAAGTTATCGAAAATAGAAGGTCAGTGTTGTCATCAGAACGATATTGTCAAAAATAGAACGGCCGGTAAACACCTCCGTTCAGCAGTCAAAGCAGTGTAGCCTCGACTCCCGGTGGAGGAAAACAACAAAACAACGTGAGAAATTGTCATTAACTTTACCATCGTTCACGAGTTAAGTCAAAGCGTTACTGACAGATTTTCGTGCACGAATGTTCTCAGTTTTGGACTTGTTTCGTTCGCTTTAGAATGATTTTTTCTCTGAGTGTACTACACATTTTTTTAATTTAGTTTTCATCGAAAGCTTAATAACTTCGGCAGTATTCATCTTTTTGGAAAAAATGAACATTCTTTGCACTCGTAACAAAATTTGCTGTTGAATCCCACTCAAGGTTTGTATAGGTTTCTTATAACATAGTGCATAGGGATAGCGCCAAAGTTGAACAAAATGTGTTTGTGGGGCAAATACTACCACTTTTGCTACTACTTTCCAATTCATATATATATCGTTAGAAAGGTCTATATCTCTTCTATCGAGATCTATCGTGTTGAAATCGCCTAAGATTCAGCGTTCTAATGGGTCAGTTACATAAAGCTTTATTTTGGCTTTACCTCAAACTTTGACTTTGACAGAAAAGTTCAGTATACGTATTTAAACCAAGCATGGCAAATTGGAGACCTCAAAGTTGAAGTGAGGTTGACTTTTGGCAAACTCTCAAATTTTGCTTGCTTTGCGTGCTTTGATAATCAGATGTTGATGAGTTTGCTTTAATTAAAGAATAAAAAGTTGGAGAAAATAATAATTAATTCATTTTTTCTCTATTAAATTAATAAATTAACCAAAACACTCTGAATGCAAGGAAATAAATAACGAAAACAAATGTATAAAAGGGAAGCGTCAAGGCGTTCATTGTAGCATACCTCTGAAGTTCGACGCAAAGTTTTGAGGTAGCAAATGTCAGGCGAGGTTAACAAAGCTTTATGTATTCGACCCTTAAGTGTTTGAAGGTAATGGGTTTTTGATAGGTTTTTGACCCCTAACTCGGGATTTTCGAGGTGTCCGGCTATCTCTTCCCAGGTATTTTTCGTGTTGCACTGCGTTAAGCGTGGAGAAATGCATAGCCTCGACACCTCGGCAAACTCACCGATCGACCTATTGCAAAACCACCTATCCGAAAACAAAACAATTTTACTGTCTACTTGTAAACAAAGTTTTTTACCTAAAAAACCTAGAATTGAACTGAAGTTTTAAACCATGGGTCGGCAGATTTGTAAATGCAGGTGTAGAAGTGAAAACGCTTATACACGCGCTGTGATCGTTCGAACTATATTTTTAACATTCGCTGACCAACCAAGCGACACCCCCACGCGATGTGGTTTCGCCCCTTGCCCAGCGACGACTAAATCATTTGGTAAACAAAGAGCACAACGTGTCTGTGTGATGAATCCAACTTGTTTGACTGATCTTAAGATCTATGGGGCGCCGATGCTTGTTTTAAACCCAAGGCGGCCAAGAACTGCACATTGTGCTTTTTGAGTTAGCGTTGGTTAACGATGTGCACGCACGAAGTTGTGCTTTCGGTTGTTTGTCGTTGTTTCACTCATGATGCGGTATAAGAAAAAGAAAACGTACATTAATGCTACTTTTATTGAGGAAGATACTTTGCGTAATTTAATTAATTTACGTATAAAACTCAAACAAATAATTTCTTATTTTTCATGGAAAAACATACAAGAAACAGTTTTTTTTGCCAAATGCTGTAACGGCCGATATTCAAATTGTTTTCGTTATGTGCGTCTTTTGCTTCAACTAAGGCGCCATGTTGCTATCTTCTTGCTAATAACGGAACGAAGTGCACTTTACACGTATTTAAGATCTATTTTGAAATCTATCCATCAAAAATCAACAATTAAACATTTTTAAAAACAAAAATATAATGCAAAAAAGTAAAATCACAATTGAACTACTTTTCAAAAAACAAAAATACAAAAAAAGGTAAATTATCATTTGAATAGTAAATTTCGAAGGTTTGTTGAACAAACGCCATAGTTTTTTTTAAAAACCTTAACTTTTTTACAAACAACAATATACATTTTCTTATAAAGTCAGTCCCCGTAAATACTTTTCCCTCTAAAAAATCATTCATCATCAACAATTAAAATCTTTTTAAAAAACAAAAACAAAATAAATCAACAAGTAACTCTTTTTGTTTCTTTTCATAATACAACAGGCTACTATTTTTGGGACTCACTGTATGAAAAGTAACTCAATTTTTACACACACTTATGCAAATGTTTAAGTATTTTTGTGGCCGCCTCGGTTTTAAACAGTTAGTTATGTTTTTGTGAGTATGTATGTTATAAGTTTGTGGTCATTAATTTCAAAATCTTTGAAAATTTGGTGGACTTTGGACCGTTTGTGAATAATTTTTCTTAAATTATTCTGTGTTTTATTATTAGTGAACAAGATGGAAAAGCAAAAACAACTACAAGCTACCATGATTACGTAATTCCAAGAACCAAGGAGATTAGAAATTTCTAAACCCGCAGTGTGTACCTCTTAAACCAACCTGCGTTGAAATTATTAGCCGGAATTTTTTCAAATTATCCGTTTTTTTTCTTACGCGCATATGGGCCTCGATTTAGCCGTTGCTGAGAAATTTGATTGTTGGACAAATTTTCCCGAAATACCCCATAGTGCGCCGTGTTTTTTTGAAAAAGTTTTTTAAAACGGGGTCGGCAGTGATCGCCACTCTGCTCTGCCAGAGATGCTTCTCGGATTCGACATAAGACATGTACCCAACAAACACTGAGGTTAGATATCGATTAGATTGTACATAGTTCTCTAATGGACTCGAAAGTGAATAAAATTTGCATTATATCTAGAATCATTCTCCAGTCGATTTATAGTGTAGTTATCAAGTTTGTTTCTGGACTCGAGAATTACACTCGTTATTAAAGTTGCAATCAAAATTTCTCTAAAAAATTACTTTGTTTGCTGGGTTGGTTGCGCCAATTTGTGGGGACAATTTGAAGCAGCACACACATTTCATAATAATCTTTTTGTAGGGAAAAGGTAAGAGTTAATAATAAATTTGATGTCGACCTTGAATAACTTTTGACTGAGCTCATTTATCGAAAAGTTAACTCCGTGCTTTTTGTTGAACACCAAATTTTCTAAAATGATGGAAAAGGCTTTTGTTTAGCTGCTTACAGTTCTTTACTTCCGATTTAGTAAATTTTTCTTTCTGTATTTATCTTTATCCTAAATTGATTTTTGTTTGTTAGTCTAAAAATAGTTGTAAAAAAATATCGAGTTTCCTACAAAAACGGTCTAGACTGAATTTTTTCAGACTAGCTGTTTTCGAATAATCTAGCTTTTAATATTGGTATGTTTTTTCATTTTGTTTTCAAACTTGTCCTTAAAGAATATTTCATGGTCAAAAAAATGTTTTTTTTTTTACAAATTTTTTTTTCTGTATTAACTTAAGCCCCAATTACATACAACTTTATGAAACTTTGACAAATGCCCGCTTCGGATTTGAGCCGTAAAATTATTGTATGTATTGTGAGGTAACGTATATTCTGCATCATCTAGAAAATTGGTGTCCAAACAAATAATGTTACATTTTGTAGTAATATCGGTGAGTCTCTCTCTCCACGTATTTGAGTAAGTAAATTAGAGTACGCTGATTTAAAATTTTCTTTTACCACACCCTCAAGGAAAATTTTCCAAGAAATTTTATTGATCATGACTTAATCGTTTTTTTATGGAGTTCTTCCTTTTCTTGCGATCTGCGTACCAAACTTGAAACGTTAATGCATTCCACTGCGTTTTGCGAATTTAATTATTTTTGAACTCGTTTTACAGTTTAAGGACTTCATAATAAGAAAAACAGTATTTTATATCCTTTAAAGGATAAAAAGTTGTAACTTTCCTACCCCGAAAAAATTGCAAAAAAATTGCACGGAGGGAAATCTATGGATAGAACATCCATAATTATTGATGCCACATAAACTAAAAATATATAATCCTATCCCATCAATAGATTAATATGAATGTTCCATCAATGCATATTTGATAAATTACTATTGAAGTGGTATCCATATAAAGTTTATATTATAAACTATTGATAGATTCCAAATAGTTCGAAAAACGAAATTCAATTTGAATTCAAATATTGTACAATTCTATCCATAAATAAAAAAAACACTGCATCGAAATGGTTGACATGTTATTTGACTTTTTATTGGAAGCAAATAACATTTGATAAGTTGCTCATTCTGAATGAATATATCAATAGTAATATTGACACAACATTCAAGGCATTTCTCTCAGTATGCTACCTTAAAATTTAACTAAAAATCGACAGCGGTTACCGTTATCCTAGAACAATAAAGTTTATATATACAGGATATGCACCAATATACAGGGACGCTCTAATAGGTATATTAAAAAAAATTAAATATATTTCATTTGGCCCAGTCTAATATAAATGTATGTACATATGTATATTGTAAATCCACTTAAAAATTTTGTTGTTCATTTATTTCATGCCTAGTTCATCTGCGTATGCTCGCGTATTGTATTTTCTTTTTATTTTTGTTTTGTTTTATAGCACAGTTTAAGAGATAACAAATTTTTCGTACAAGCAAATTAAAAGGTTTTTATTTTATTTTACTCTTTGTACTCTGCTTGGTGTTGCTTTTAAATGTCCCTTGATTTTTAATCACACACTTGTGTACCATACCGAAAGTTACGTCAAGTTTTTTGGTCCACATTAAATGATTGAAGCATAGTAAGTGTATAAACCTCGTTATCATACACCTTCCCACTTGACTGATCCAGTCAAACAGCTCGTATGTATGTACGTTTGTACACATGGATATGGCATGAATTTGTATAACGATCAAACTATGGATATTCGGTTTATGGGCTGTTCTCGCTTGCATCGTTTAGTCGATAATTTTGGTAATAAATTTTAAAACAAATTCAACGGGCAACATCAATAAATTGAGCCCGTAGAGAGGGTCTGGCTTTCATGACAACAAAGGAAGAATAAAGAAACTACAGAATAAAGGCACCGACGCGCATTTAATACGCGTGGCATTAATTTTAAAACGATTTTAACGCCATCACATATCCACTGCTGAGTAAGGCCACTAATATTATGGTTAAATGAATGCGTATTTTGTATGTACATATGTATGTAGGTAGGTACATAGCCCGTAATAAATTCCTTTAGTCTAGGATGAATATGATATGAGTCGCAATGCGAGTAGTTAAGGCCAGTTTAGATCGGTATACTTGGTTTGAACTGTCATTTAATCATTCAATGTGAACACCCAAAAAAATCCAAATACACAATTAACAAAAATGTTGTATAGAAAAATAAATAAAAATTAAAAGGTTATTAGTAAAGTAGTAAGGCAACAAAATGCATTTTATGAATACAAATTTATAAGTCAAAAAAATTATGAAAAAGATGTAGAGAACAACTACCAAAAAAATTGCAAAAAATCAGGCAATTTTATTAACGGCTTAAGATTAGTATCTTATAGTAAAATTCAACGAGCTACAAAACTGCGTACTCGAGAAAAGTCTAAAAACTCCATGCCAGAAGTTTCAAGTTTCGTCGAAAACTTGGCGAATTTTTCTAAACTTTGCACAAGCTTTTTAACTTTAATTTATTTCTGTTGCAGATTTGGCCATTTTAAATTAAAATTATTAAAAACACGTAAATAAATAAATATTTTAAGAATAAAACTACTTGCATGCGTGTAGCAGTCAACAGTCGTTGATTAAGTGATTCACAAATGCACTTTAATTTTCCACAATGTATAGAGAGCGCTTGACTTGTACGTGTGAGCAAATCTATGAGAGAGCAATAAAGTCGGCCGCCCGCGGGCTAGGTAATGATCGTCACTGGAATAGACTAATGGAAACGTTTTATGCCTGCACGGGAATTGTAGGATAGTTCCACCTTGTTCCAGCACTGGTACAGTCGGACAGCACCATTTTATGCGCTTATGAGTCTGCTACCCTATTTAAAGGTCACTGCTATTAAGGCCCGGTTTTTCAGTGTAAGTTTAAACCACAGACAAAGTTGACTAGAGTGTATCCCATACAAAGTGGGCGTTTCAACGAAGTTTAAACTCGCACTGAAGTTTAAACCTGCACTGAAAAACCGGGCCTTAATATACTTTTAAGTAAGGACTGAAACCGAAACCATAACCGATTAAAACTATTTCGTTTTTGGAAACCAAAACCGTAACCGTTAATTTGATCTTTAAGAGCCAATCCGTTTCAAAATCCGGGACTGGTTCTAAACGGGTTTGAAGTTTTTTTTTTCAATTCGTGTCCACATATGTTTTCTACAAGACGGTAATTTACCTAAAGCGGGACGAAACCGTAATCTAAACCGAATTCGGAAAGAAAACGTAATCGAAACCGAAATAAAGGTTGAAGAACTAGACCGGACCCGAAACACTTAACAAAACGGAAACTGAACCCTGAATGTTATTTTAATCGGCGGCATAACTTGCTTATAAGGGACTACTTGGGATCAATTATAACTCGACGTGGAATCAAGGCAAATTCAACAAGGTAGAATTGACAACTGAAATATTTTGTTTTTGTAGGAGTTTTTCCTTCAAAAAAATTTAAACAAGCGTATTAACCCTTTGCCACCCAAGTACAGTTTTTGTGTCCCATACAATTGTTTTACTGAAAAATTAGAATGCATTTGCTCAGACCAAAAAATTATCAATACTGCGAAATATGCTAGCCCCAACAGTAATGGAGTAACTTTGGCCACTTTGGAATCTACTTCTTTTCGGGCCTTTGCGTTATAAAAATAGCGAGTATTGATTATTTGTCGATTTCCGCCGATGGTCCCACAAGAAGGTTATCGCCATAGTGTCGCAGAAACTGGTGGATTGGTTTCCATTCGAGTTTTTTAATACTGAAGTCAAAAGCAGGGTACCGTCTCATCAAGGAAAATATGTGTCCGTGAAATGAAGTAATCAATTTATGAAAACACGTTTTCGGTTTCGAGAAATTAACCGGTTTCGCTGCTGCTGTTGTAAGAGGGGCGTGACGGACCAAACAGAGTTGTACGGTATTGAGTCTATGCTCTCACACCTGCCGAACCACCTGTGGTACTATTCCAATTGCCGATTTCATCAACCCGGTGACCGTGGTCGAAATGGATTTTAGTCGCCCTGGGCGACAGGCACTCCATTCCATTCTAAACCCCTAACCCGCAGGGGTCATGAATCGATTTTAGTCGCTTACAGCTTCGTTTTCGGTCTAAGATCCACTTGAAAAAAGATTAGACCATCCATATTAGCTAAAATGTGCTAGAGTCTAGCTAATCTAAACTCTAAACTCTATTTAAACGTGCAAGGACCTGAGGCAAGCGGTATTGTATTTATATGAAACAATTTGCTATTTCTTCACACTTTTGAAAAAATTTAAAAATCTTAAACAGAACGGGTTAATATTTTTTTCTCATTTGACCGGAAAACTTCTACAGAAAAGAGAGAACTGTCAAGTGCACTATTACTTTGTTTAATATACTTTGCGTGGAATAAAGGGATTGCTTGCGGCCCACTCTCTTTAGAAATAAGTGGCCTGATTTTTTGCGGAGTATATATTAATGTGGCCACAATTGAAATTAGTCCCATCATTCGGATATGAAAATGTGCGGCACGGACCAATACCGGTCATAGGCTTATCTTGACATAATTGAGCGATAGAATTTGAGTTGAACTAAAATGCAAACATAAATTTAACACCCAAGTGATTTAAAAATTACCCACTAATATGTGTGTGCATGTACATATAATATGTATATATGCGTCTATATACATACGAGTATATGTATGCAGTTGTAAATAAGTTGGATTCAACATTCAAGAAGATAAGATATTTTTATTGTTAAATATTATAGATAAGGTGTAAATACATAGTATACTTTGCCCATTATTTAACCTTTTAGTACTTTAATTCAGATTTGGTGTTGTACATTAGACTGGGCCAAATAAAAAAATTTAATTTTTTTCAAAAAATTAGATAATTTGTTGAGCTCTAGGCCACTCAAATATTGGTCTAATATTGAATTAAAACAATTGTTTTATTTTTCCTATCACACAATATTTCGTTGTATTTTTTTTTTTTCGATATTTCGACCTCAGTTTGAATTCATCATCAGGAAACTCTTGACTGCACCTGGTTTTCAAAAAATATATTGATTTTATTTTTCAGAAAGGTGAAAAAACATTACTGTAAAAATTACAGGTCTTAATATTAAATTCTAGAGGTCTATCATCGCTAGTTTAGATTTAACAGACTTTATTTGGTATAAAAACGACAAACCATTGTTGTAAAACAGAATTACCTAAACATATATTTGTAGGAAATCGAATTCCATACAAAAGCTGCATAGACTACACCTTTTTCAGTTTATATTCAGAAAGTATATATTAGAATTTAAATTTATATTCACAAAATTACAATTGATATTCAGAAAATTAAAATTAATATACAGAAAATTTAAATTGATAGAAATCTAAATTTATATGAAAAATTTTCAAATACGGAGTACAAGAAATCTTCTGAATATAAATTGTAACTTTCTGAATATCAATTGTAATGTTCTGAATATTAGTTTTAATCTTCTGAGTATCAAATGGAAATTCTGAATATCATATTTAACTTTTTGAAACAGGTCGCAGTTCGTCTCTAACCTCACATAACCATCACAAAACAGTATTTGGTCTTCTTTGCGACGTGAGGGCCTAACATCGGGACCGTTGTTGAATTCTGATCTGGAATTCGGATTCAGCAGTCAATTTCCTTCTTTCTTAAACTTGCCTCGCTTGTTTTGAGTAACTGACACATCTTTTTTCGACCTGGAGCAATAAAAACGAGCTCTAAATTCCGCTTTCTTATAGACATTGGTACTTAATTCTATTAATTTTAAATCATCTGTACCATTACAAAAATAAAGCAAAGGCAATTAAGTATGATGTACCCTACCGGACAGCTGTTTGGACTGTGACCACTCATTGGATACTCCGGTCTGAGGTTATGAAGCATCAGAATTGTAATAAGATTTCGATGGTGAAGAATCTTATGCAAACATTTGTGTACGTGTCCGGTTGCATTTCAATGTGTGAGTGTTCAGACCAGTCAATGAGTTGTCGCTGACCAAACAGATTGTTTAAGTAGTATTGAGTATAAGAAGTGGCCGGTCAAAGCATTGTGTATCAATACCAAGTGTGAACTCTTCTTTTGACAACACACATTAAAATGTCGGTTTGTTTACATCCTGCACATATTAAAATGTCGCCAGCACCGAATAACAGAAAAGCAAATGGCGTTGTTTAACATCCTGCACACATCAACATGGCGGTCTCCTATCTTTTACCTAATGGTAGAAAGAGATGGGAAGATGTAAAGAAGTGAGACAAAAAAGGAAATTAAAAACAGGTGACTAAACTCACTTTGAAGTTTTCACGACTATGTCTATGATATCACACTTGTTATTAACCACAATCTCAAACAGGTGTTAAACTCATTTTGGAATTTTGACGTCTATCGTCAAGTGAATTCACTTGGTATAGATTCACAATCATTGTGTATCAATACCAAGTGTGAACTCTTCTTTTGACAACACACATTAAAATGTCGGTTTGTTTACATCCTGCACATATTAAAATGTCGCCAGCACCGAATAACAGAAAAGCAAATGGCGTTGTTTAACATCCTGCACACATCAACATGGCGGTCTCCTATCTTTTACCTAATGGTAGAAAGAGATGGGAAGATGTAAAGAAGTGAGACAAAAAAGGAAATTAAAAACAGGTGACTAAACTCACTTTGAAGTTTTCACGACTATGTCTATGATATCACACTTGTTATTAACCACAATCTCAAACAGGTGTTAAACTCATTTTGGAATTTTGACGTCTATCGTCAAGTGAATTCACTTGGTATAGATTCACAATGGGTCAAAGTATGCACCCAACAAGCATTACTATCAAATCTCACTTTGAGATGCATTTTAGGGTCAATCCTATTCTCAGATCTTAAACGTTAGTTCTCAAACGCAATTCAAATAACCATTGATAGTTTTCTCAAACGAAAGGTCACATTTTTAATATGGAATTTCCTTTTAGTTCCTAGTTTTCGTTTATGCAGTTAAATTTTAAAAATTATAAAATAACTTTTAAGATAAAGTTGAGAATAAATTATGTTTCATTTATCTAAATTTTAAATTTCGCTATAAATTTAACGGCAACTGTCACCAAAAAAAATGACTACGAAAAATTTCCCCTATTTGGCTCCAAAAATATTTCACACAGTTTAAGGAAATCCTTTTTCCTTACATAAAGTACTTATTTCTTTGTTTTTAGAAAAAGGTTTCCTGCCAGCAGTAATTATTTATTTGTTCTTGGGAAAATTTATCTTTCAATCAATCATATTGAGGAATAAAGGTGTTCTGAGTTCGATTCTCGGTGAAGCAATATAATTTTTTTAGTTTTATTTTTCTTATATTAAGTAAATCGAAATAAGGAAACTGGTTCGTTGTTTAAAGGAAATGCTTTTTTCTGAGCGTAGCTAGTTAAATATTTTAACTTGAATTATTAAAATTATGGTTTACATAGATAGATAGGACAAGATTCGTACACAAGGCGCTAGAAATTAAATAATGTGCTTACAAATGCATGTACATATATTTATTTTTGGGGTTTCACTTATGTAAGTAGATATTTCATTTGAACATGTTAGCTGAATGGAAAATTAAAATCTTTTAATGTGAGCACTTTTAACACTAATGGTGTCGGAATATTTAAGTTCAACTGTCAGTGCAATTTTGGGTACCTGCCATTACAACCCAACATCCAACACAAGATTCAAAAACAACAAAAAGAAAATGAACAAAATGGTAGGAGTAATTGCGTCAAATGAGCGATGGTGGAAGATGGAAACATTTTGGTAACGAAAGTCCTGCCAACAGTTCTTCATGGTGGGGTGTTTTATTTATTTGGGGGCAGGGCGTGATGTAAATTTGTTAATGTGGTCGACGACAAAGTTGTCAGTAACAATGCACCCCTCTGTAATGCTTTCATTACTTTGCTCGCGAATAAGCTGCGTGAGGTGGGGAGATTTCAATTTGTAATGGAGAATAAGCACCCACTAAGAGGGTGGCAAATTAAAGTATGACGTAGCTGTATGTTTGTATGATATTATTGTGTAGGTGTGTCATGAAGGTGTTGTAAGTTAAAACTGTTTTAATGTTGGGAAAATTTATGTAAATTGCACTCTTTTTGCATATTTAAAAAGCGAATACACGAGCACTTTACCAATAAAATTTACGTTCCACTCAAAACTTGTGTTATGAGTTGATATTTTTCTTATCAATTTATGTACATATGTGTCTAAGTATATATGTACATATCGTCGGTGATTATGTAAAACTACCTACGTAACGCGCAAATGCTAAAAAATTGTTTTTTTGTGCAATAGATTGTAAAATAATAAGCAATGACTCTAACCGCGCCTAGATTAGTTGGGTTCAAAAAATGAGAACACTTCTTGCAGAATGTCTAACAAAAATTTTGGAACTATCTTAAAATATCTTCTGAATTATCAGAATTTTTTGTTTGTTACTTATTTCAAAATTAAAATTTTTTCTGTAAAATCTAAACTAGCAATAATACACGTCTAGATATTAAGATCTGTAACTGAAAAATAAAATCGATTAGGGTACTCACAGTTCCATATTACCAGTCATCCTAATTTTGCAGGCTGGCAATATCTTGACAAGTTACCAGGTGACAAATTTTTTGCTTTTGTTTTGCCTGCACACCGAAGATACCACTTTTAGGCAGTATTGCCGGGCTTGTTCCTATGTTTAAAAAGTAAGCTAATTTGAAAATTGTCATTTTACTTTTTTGTCAAATAAAAGTTTTATAAATAAACAAATAAATAGAAACGGAAAATGTAAGTTTCTTCATATTTGTGATTTATTTGAGTAATTTAAGCATTTTAATAAATACGTAGTTTCAGGTAAATACGAGCATTACCAAAGGACAATACACGAAGTGACGAAGTGGAGCGGGAGTACTCACAGCTCATAAACGGTAATGTGGTATAGTTAAAACCTTCTAATTTTAGGGTACTCACACTAAATATAATTTTCCAAAAATTAAATTCTTTTTATTTGGCCCAGTCTAATGTACATAATCACATATACCTTAAAAAGGTTTTGGTGACAATCTAATCACAAAAAAACACTAGAGCATAACTCATTCGTTCGCGAAAGTCACTTCACGAATGGTAAATTACTCACCTACGGCACTTGTGCTGTCAACAAATATGCACAAGTTCTGCGTTTTAATCGGTCAGAATCAGTCCGTCACTACGTCGAAATAAGTGACAGCAAAGTAGACTGCGGGTGTTTGTATGCGTAACGCCAGGTACGACGGATACGTCAAAGTCGAATTTGCTCTAAAATTTACGTACGCCACGCAACTGACGTATTGGCGGACTGATTCTGTTTCCCGCTTTACGAGGCTGCTATGGGAACTAGGAGGTATCTCGTTAGCGTGTTATATAGAACACATTTTCCCCTACATAGTGTCATGCCGAACTAAAAAAAAACAAAAATTCTTGTTTAAGGAACTTTTAGCTCGTTAAATCCTTCCAGGATTGACTTCTCTAGTAAACCCGTCTGCCATACGAGAGACAGCATGAGAGAGCATCTTGACTTTTAATTGGAACAGAAAGTTGCAACTTGCTAGTTATTGTTGGGAAAATTTCACGCAGCAAAATCTGCTGACATTTCGTGCCATAACAAAAAAAAGGCTAATGGTGGCGATATACCAACAGGTTATCATTACCTCTAACGAGATTTTTTGCTGAGTTTCTCTGGTGTGGTGTGCTGCTTTTGAGTTTTTTCCTCCAAGCTGGCGGGATCTACAGTGTTTTGCACACTCCGAACCGCACCGAGGGGCGACCCCGTTTAGAAAAATTCTTTTTTTCTAAATAATTTTTGATGTTGCTTTTGTCGGGAATCTATACCCGACTACGTGGTGTAACAGGCCGAACACACCACCCCTACACCAGGGCGGCCGTGACATAACAAAGCAACAAAAAAAAATTAAAATTTCAAACTTTCAACCAAAGAGAAACGTAACGACTGTTTTGCTTGCAATTTTCTCCTGATTCCTGTTCGGCGAAAACTTAGCAAATTTTAGGTTTTGAGAGAGTTTTACAAGTTTTTTCAAGAAACGGACCAGTATCTTACCCACTTGTAAAAGTAGAAATCCACTAATTAGCTTTCGTTTCGATTTGAATTTCAACGTCCCTATATTTTAATTGTGGTTTAATGAATTACGTTTGTATGACTTTAAATATATAAAATCCGCTATTCCATTTAATTAGAGCGAGTCAGCCACCATATTTACACTACCCTAACTCTGTTTTTGTCTTTTGATGTCGACCTCATTTTTTGATGACCGGAAATTTGTCACACGAAATCAAATTCTGAACTAATGAGCATAGTTGTCATTTGGCTGTGTGATACAAAACGTAGGTACTTAGATATAAATTAAAGCGAGGTTTTGTGCAATTAGGTTTATAAAAATCTCTTCATTATTACATAAATCAACTGTGTGGTGTTTTATAATTCAATATATCTTCAAATATATGAGATGTTTATATGTATGTATGTCTCTACCTTAACTATCATATTAATTTCACAGGGGCGTATTAAAATACAGTTAATGTTGGTGGCTAATTAAGAGTTCAACATTGGCTCAAACTATACGTACATATGTATGTATGTATGTAAGTGTGTCTGTTTATACCCGGAATAGTATATCCAAAGTATATTAAACAAAGTAATAGTGAACTTGACAGTTCTCTCTTTTCTGTAGGAGTTTTCCCGTCAAATGAAAAAAAATATTAATCCATTTTGTTTAAGATTTTTAAATTTTTTCAATAGTGTGAAGAAATAGCAAATTGTTTCATATAAATACAATACCGCTTGGTTCAGTTCCTTCCACGTTTAAATAGAGTTTAGAGTTCAGATTAGCTAGACTCTAGTACAGTTTAGCTAAAATGAATGGTCTAATCTTTTTTCAACTAGATCCTAGACCGAAAACGAAACTGTAAGCGATTCAAATCGATTCATGACCCCTGCGGTTTAGGGGTTTAGAATATGCCCGTGGTGGAAGGCCTGTCGCAAGAGGCGACTAAAATCCGTTTAGACCACGGTGACGGGGTTGTTGAAATCGGCAATGGGTATAGTAACATAAGGTGGTTCTGCAGCAGCAACAGCGAAGCCGATTAATTTTCTCGAAACCGAAAACTAAATCGTAACCGTTATTTTAATAAAAAAAAAAACTCTTCAAAATCCAGAACCGATTCCAAACAAGTTTTTTATAAATCGATTACTTCATTTCGTGGACACATATTTTCCTTGATAAGACGGTACCCTGGTTTTGACCTCAGTATAAAAAACTCGAATGGAAACCAATCCACCAGTTTCTGCGAAACTCTGGCGACAACCTTGTGGTGACATCGGCGGAAATCGACAAATACTTAATACTCGCCATTTTTATAACGCAACGGTCCGAAAAGAGGTACTAGATTCCAAAGTGGCCAAAGTTACTCTGTTACTGTTGGGTTGGCATATTTCGCGGTAATTATAATTTTTTGGTCTGAGCAAATGCTATTTAATTTTTCAGTAAAACAAGTGTATGGGACACAAAAACTCTGCTTGGATGGCAAAGGGTTAATACGCTTGTTTACATTTTTTTGAAGGAAAAACTCCTACAAAAACAAAATATTTCAGTTGTCAATTCTACCTTGTTGAATTTGCCTTGAGTATACCTATCTCAGGTAGGTATTATGAATTTCAAAATATGTACATAAGTTAAAAGTAATTAAGTATTTTTATATATAAAAGAATAAACATAAAATATGTATGAATGTAGATATCTGAATATATCAAAAGTCACTTCAAAAAATTAATTGAATTATTGAGAAACCGTCTCATTTAAGATTCAACTAGTTATCAACATAAACATCTTGATTGATGATAAATTACATTACACTGTTGAATTTTGCTTCCATACCTGTCCTTGAATTCACTTAACTAATGGTTTTTAGTGTGATTGAATTGCAGTAAAAAAGGTCCTCAAACCTCACACCATTGCGGCAACACTTTATGAGAGGTAAACCATGCTTTTGGTTAAAGAATGACGTGACAAAGGTTACTAATTCGCGGTACAGTTTCTTCAAACCTTCTTCGAATGAAATAATCAGTAATGTACATTGCCAAGCATTGGTGAAGTGAATGTGATTGATGACTTATTTTGTTTTCACTTAAGTATTTCGATACCCTTTGGACAGGCATGACAACTATTTCGGATTCATTAACTGATGACATATTGGTAACGAAATCCTGTTAGTACGTTTTGATACCTATATTGTAAGCGCATCAGTGTTTTTTGAAATGTACATACATATGTATGTATGTATGTTTGTAAGTTGATATTAACATCGAACAAACCAATTTCTATAGATCAAATTAATTAAAAGGTCTGTGGGCTGAACCTATTTCAATTGCTTACACAAAATCGGTAATCTGCACCTAATAGTGCAACTCCAAACTATAGTTGGTCTTCCAGGAGAAATACTTAAAAATCTTTTTGTAACCCTGCATAAATCGTTGGATCAAATGCTCAAATTTCAAATGTTGTTATGGATGGTTTTGAGAGTAGTATGGAAAGTAGTATTCCGTGGGTACTCTACAAACAAATGTTTATGGAGCAGTTTGAAAAGTACTCTCTCGCAGAATTCACATCGTTAAATCGGAGACAATTAAACGAAAAATCTAAAAAACGGGAACAAATGCAAAATAGCTCCAACTTTTTAAAAAAATCAAAATAATGGGATCGATAGGTATTTTTATAACGAACATAACGGTGTATTTTTTTTTTTTGGGGTAAACAACATCAAAAAAAGTTAATCAAGGTCAAAGTTCATAAATATAATTTTTTTAAATCTAAATTCCTCCTAAAGTACTGAACCGATTTCCAAGATTTTGGCGTCGTTGGATAGGTAATTTCAATACCTTTCATTTGATATACATATGTCTTAAATACGTAGCTGCAATGAATTTCCTATAATAATCCAATTTTCTTAAAAATATCTCCAATTTTTAAGAAACTTAATTTTTTTAAATTTAATTGCTTTCATTTGAAATACTAGATAATATCCTTGATTCAATCAAAGCCGTACCGGCTGTGCAAAATTGGTCTACATCACGCCAAGTCCTTCAGCGTAGTACACCCTTCTGCGTAGGCGGCCTACGCCATGCCAAATCCGGATGGTTGCCTGCACCGTGGAAACATGCAACGGTACAAAACTAATGTAATGCCAAGTCCTTCTGCATAGTACACCCTTCTGCGTAAAAAAATATACTCCCTGTATTGCATTTTGCGTATACGCGGTTTTGGACAGCCAGCAACGGTACAATGAACAATTTAAAATCGATTTATAAGTTTGTAAGAAATACTGATTTTAAAAATTACTTTTGCACTTACACGGTTTTTGCACCCAAAACAATACATCAAATGTAAGGTAATTCAATTACCTACCCAATGGAAAAAAATTGAAAATCGGTTCATTACTTTTCGAGAAACTTTGATTTCAAAAAACGCTTTAAACGCTGACCCTTAATAACTCTTGTTGCCCCAAAAAAATTTATATATTTATACTCACTTCAATGATATCTATCATCATCATCATCATTTATTGGCGATTAACCGCCTAAGCGATTTTGGCCGTTGCATATCAAAGCACGCCAGTCATTCCTTTTTAGCGATAACTGACGCCAATTGGAAACCCCAAGGGAGTTCAAGTCATCCTCCACCTGTTGTTTCCATCTCAGTCGAGGCCTCCCCCTTCCTCTGCTGCAGAATTCAGGCGACGATAGGAAAACCTTCTGTGCTGGAGCTTCTTTGTCCATTCGCATAACATGGCCCAGCCAGCGGAGTCTTTGGGCTTTAATTCGCTAGACTATGGTCAGATCTGCGTAGAGCTCGTACAGCTCATCGTTAAATTTCCTTCGATACTCGCCGTTGGCATCACGGGAAGGACCATAAATCTTCCGGAGAACTTTTCTCTCAAATACTCCAAGGGCCATCTCATCTTCTCTTGACATTGTCCATGAATCTGAGCCATACATCAGGACAGGTATGATGAGAGACTTATAGAGCGTGATCTTTGTTCTTCGAGAGAGGACTTTACTTCTTAATTGCCTACTCAGTCCAAAGTAGCACTTGTTGGCAAGAGTGATTCTCCGCTGGATTTCTAGACTGATATTATTTTCGGTGTTGATACTGGTTCCCAAATAGACGAAGTCCCTCACAGTTTCAAATTTGTAACTATCAACAGTGACATGGCTGCCAAGGCGCAGGTGCGCCGATTCTTTCTTTGATGACAGCAAATACTTCGTCTTGTCCTCGTTCACGGCAAGACCCACTTTTTTCGCTTCCTTATCCAGTCCAGAGAAGGTAGCGCTTACGGCGCGGTTGTTAAGGCCAATGATATCAATATTATCAGCATACGCCAGCAATTGCACGCTCTTGTAAAAGATTGTACCATTGCGATTTAGCTCTGCTGCTCGAATTATCTTCTTCAGCATCAGATTGAAGAAATCGCACGAAAGGGAGTCGCCCTGTCTGAAGCCTCGTTTGGTTTCAAAAGGCTCAGAGAGGTGCTTCCCGATTCTGACGGAACTCTTGGTATTGCTCAACGTCATTTGGCAAAGCCGTATAAGCTTTTGCAGGGAAGTCAAATTCAGACATGGCGGCATACAGGCAACTCCTTTTTGCGCTGTCAAAAGCGGCTTTGAAATCGACAAAGAGATGGTGTGTGTCGATTCTTTTATCATGGGTCTTCTCCAGGATTTGGCGTATCGTGAAAATCTGGTCGATGGTAGACTTACCAGGTCTAAAGCCACACTGATAAGGTCCAATCAGTTTGTCTACGATGGGCTTCAGCCTTTCACACAACACGCTAGAAAGAACCTTATATGCGATATTAAGAAGACTAATTCCGCGGTAGTTGGTGCGGTTAACGGGATCGCCTTTCTTGTGGATTGGGCAAAGCACACTTAAATTCCAATCCGGAGGCATGCATTCGTCTGACCATATTCTGCATAAGAGCTGATGCATGCTTTTTACCAGCTCTTCGCCTCCGTGTTTGAACAGCTCGGCGGGTAGTCCGTCTTTTCCAGGAGCTTTGTTGTTTTTGAGCCGGGATATAGCTATCCTCACTTCAACATAGTCAGGTGGTGGGACGACTTTTCCATCGTCAGGGATTGGGGTATTGGGTTCGACGTCTCCCTCGCAATTTAGCAGTGCGGAGAAGTGCTCCCTCCATAATTTAAGTACACTTTATACGTCGGTTACCAGGTCGCCATTATTGTCCTTACAGGAGCTTGCCCCGGTCTTAAAACCTTCCGTCATCCGCCGGATCTTTTCATAGAATTTTCGGGCATCATTCCTGTCAGCCAGCATCTCAAGCTCCTCACACTCACGCCTTTCGGCCTCACTTTTCATTTTTCTGAAAAGGCGTCTCTCTTCCTTCTTTGCCTCACCATATTGTTGCCATACACTGCGGGTTGCGCCCGTTCGCAACGTCTCCTTGTAGGCAGCGTCCTTTTTTTCGAGGCAGTTTTGCATTCCTTATCGTACCAGTTGTTCTTGCGGGCTCGCTGGAACCCTATAGTGGCCTCAGCGGCGGTACGCAATGAGTGAGAGATATCCTTCCATTGCTCGGTTACATCGTTAGGTCGGGGATTGCCCTCTGCTAGCAGGTGTGAGAGTCGAGTGGAGAAATTGTCAGCTGTCTGTGTCACGCGCAACTTCTCGACGTCAAACTTTCCTTCCGTTAATGTGCGCACTTCCTTCGTTGCACAGAGGCGTGTGCGTATCTTGGCTGCGACAAGATAATGGTCAGAGTCAATATTGGGACCACGCAGTGTACCCACGTCCAGAACGGTGGAGCTATGTCTGCCGTCAATCAAGACATGATCAATCTGGTTTCTAGTTCTTTGATCAGGGGACAGCCATGTGGCTTGGTGTATTCGCTTATGCTGGAACCTGGTACTACTGATGACCATATTACGAGCAGCGGCGAAGTCAATCAACCTAGTGCCGTTGGGGGATGTTATATCGTGGAGACTGAATTTTCCAACTGTAGGACCAAAGACTCCTTCCTTGCCCACCTTGGCATTAAAGTCGCCGAGCACGATTTTGATATCATGCTTGGGGCAGCGATCATAAGTCTGTTCAAGTTTATCGTAGAAGGAGTCCTTCTCTGTGTCGTCCGTCTCCTCAGTCGGCGCATAGGCGCAGATAAATGTTATGTTGAAAAACCTCGCCTTGATGCGGATCGCAGCGAGACGCTCGTCCACAGGAGTGAACGCTAATACTTGGCGGCGAAGTCTCTTTCCCTCCACGAATCCTACACCACGCGCTTTGCCGCGTGTCTGGCCATTGTAGTATACGTCACAAGGACCGATGGTCGTCTTTCCTTGCCCCGTCCATCGCATTTCCTTCAGGGCGGTGATGTCGGCCTTTGCGCCTACGAGGACATCAACCCAGCGGGCAGCGGCACCGTCCCTTGAAAGGGTCCGGACATTCCCGGTACATGCCCTAATATCCAAATCATTATGCCTTATTCGTTTTGCCGGGTCGTCAACATTAAATGGGGTTCTCATCCGAGGCTTTGATTTTGTTTTCATTGGAATTAAGTTTTTTACGTGGCGGGTCCCACACCCAGCGCACAACCCGTTTCGGGGTTTTTGGAAAATATTTACACATTTATATAGCGGCCCGCTTGCTTCAAGACAGACGCCCGCTTGCAGCCGCACCTCATGGTGAACAGACGCTACGCAAAAACCTCGGTGAGCCCTTAAACCAAGTATGTCAGAGTGGCCCCACCGGGGCTCCCTCTCTTTCTCCCGCGAGCCTAGGTAGCTCCCGTTGCTCAGAGTGCACGAACGAGGACGCAAGAGTCGGGATTGAGCAAGGTCACTTAGCAACCACACTCCATTACACTCTATCTATCAATCCTCACCATTTTTCTTTTAATTTGGGCGTTGGAGCTATTCTGCATTTATACCTAATATTCTCAATAACATATATTTTTTATCCAAAAACTGTTGAATTGAGAATATGTAGATACTAATGAGCACTAGACACTTGAGGCTACGTAGTCTTTACCAGTTGGTTGATTCTAGGCTCTGTTTTTTCCAGAGCTATTGCCATATCGCTATCGACATCGATAAAATGCTTCAACTTTAAGAATATGTAAAGTTTTTTTTTTGAGAAAACTCATTGAAAAAAATACCATTTCCCCATACAAAATGTATAGGAAAGGGCGAAAAAATAGCCACCCCTAAGGGTTAAGTTACAGCGTTGCAAGGCTTAGTTTCTCATCAATTCTTTAGGGGGTAAGACCCAAAAAACAACAAACTTTTATTTGAACCACCCTAATGTACATGCATATATGTATATAAATTTGAAATTGTATTACATATGTAGTTTGAGTGTAAGTATGGCATTTTTACGTATGCAGAGTCATCCAATGAATTCGTTACGGACATATCCAATCTAATCGATTCTGAATTTGAACGGAAGCCGTTCGAGTACTTAATAACATTTTAATGTGGCGTCAATGATTAATGAATAAAATCAATTAAAATATGATTCGAACGATTCTAAAAACCACATTGGTTTACTTGTTATTGAAGTAGTGAAAAGCTGGAAAAGCTGCTAGCCCCATTCATTTTCTAAACATTAAGAAATTTTGAACGTTGGGTGTACTTAGGCTGACATCATGTAATACTTCAAATTTGAAAACAAATAAGAATTCAGACTTTACTCGCTACTGCAAAATTTTCCACACATGTTCTACTAAATTCATTACGACGTAACTGAAAATTGGTCACGGGGATCTCTTGATCAGAGCAAATGCTCGTTAGTCGGACGTGGCTGCCAGTAGGCCCCTAGGAATTCCGCTGGCTACCACAGCCAAGCAAGTGCGAATGAAATTCCAATTTCATAATTTTTTTTAAAGAAATCAGCTTGTTTGTACATATATATATATTAATATACGCATTAAAATTTAGTTAATCCAGAAAACGGAACTGGCTTCTTTTCTTTTTTTCTTGGATATTGTGTTCAAAATAATTGTTAAATCTAACGCTTCTAAACACTTAAGAGTTCAAAGGCAATTGAAGTTTACTCAATTAAAAAGGCAGTTATATGTACATATGTATGTACATGCATTTGTATGTAAGTAAATATGTAGGTATGTATAAAAATATAAGTGGCAGCACACCTGACGACTATCACACCTTACACAAGGTACTCAAAATAGTAAAGAACTTATTTTAGGGTAGCCACAGAACGCATTTCAATATATATCTAAGTAAGTTTGAAATGCACAGTAGAGTGCCGGCTAACTGTTTTATAAAATTGTCCATACACGTCATCAAAGTCTAGAAATGGAGTAATTTATCTCCGGACACCTCCAACATCTTGTACAGACAGACGGACTTAGAGGTGGGTCCATCTCTCCTTCTTCTTATACTTACAAGCATAGGACCAAAGACTTTTCATGAAGGGTAATACCAGTTCATGAAAGGTACAAAAAGCCCAAGTTAACATTTCTGAGTTGTACTACTACTAATGGCGGCGATATACCAACAGGTTATCATAACCTCTAACGAGATTTTTGCTGAGCTTCTCTTTCCAACTTGTGGTGTGTTGCTTTTTGAGTTTTTCCTACAAGTTGGCGGGACCTAAAATTGTTTGCCGACTCCGAACGGCACTTGCAAAGCAAATGAGTTTTTTGCTGAGAAGCTTCTCATGGCAGAAATACACCCGAAAGTACTGCTAAATACACGCCAAACTACTTAGAGCGAGATCCCAGAGCCTAAAAGCGTCACTTATTTTATAATGGATGAAACCAATACCGATCGATAGTCCTCCCCGAATCTAGAAAGAATGTGAAAATTTTAAAGCTGTACCTATGACAAGGGCCTAGGAATCGGGGGTCAAAGTCGCCAAAAAATGACCCTAACTTCACTTATTTTATAATGGATGATTTTCACATATTTGACGTAGATTATCACCCCGCGTCAGTATCAAGTGTTGTTAGACCCGTACCAGTGACAAGGCTCCAGCCAGACACCCCCAGTTCGCGGATTTTCCTATAGAAATTTTTTCTGTTTTACCAATTTCACGCATTTGGGCCACTTTGGCTGCTTTTAACTACCCAATATTTTCCCATTTTTTGTAGAACACTACCCTCAAGTAGTATCAGGAATTTTTAGACTTCGTCCCATGGCAAAAACTTCAGCCAGACACCTCAAAACTCTGGAAATTTCACTAATTTTTACTGCGCTTTCACATGTTTAGGCGGATTTGACCAACTTTGGCCTCTTTTAAATAACAGATCTTTACACATGTGTCGTAAAATGCTACCCTTAAGTAGAATCAAGCATTTCTAGACATGATCCCATGGAAAAAACTTCAGCCAGACACCTGAAAGTTCGAGAACTTTTATTTTCCTATTAATTTGCTTTCTCTTGTTTGTCCCACTTTTACTAATTTTAAATGATACGTCTTTTCACATGTGTCGTAGGACACTACCCTTAAGTAGTTTCAGTAATTTTTAGACCTCGTCCCATGGCAAAAACTTCAGCCAGACACCTCAAAACTCGGGAAATTTCACTAATTTTTACTGCGCTTTCACATGTTTAAGTGGATTTGACAAACTTTGACTACTTTTAAATAGCAGATCTTCACACATCTGTCGTAAAATGCTATCCTTAAGTAGAATCAAGCATTTCCAGACATCATCCCATGGCAAAAACTTCAGCCAGACACCTGAAAGTTCGAGAACTTTTATTTTCCTATTAATTTGCTTTCTCTTGTTTGTCCCACTTTTACTAATTTTAAATGATAGATCTTTTCACATGTGTCGTAGGACACTACCCTTAAGTAGTTTCAGTAATTTTTAGACCTCGTCCCATGGCAAAAACTTCAGCCAGACACTTCAAAACTCGGGAAATTTCACTAATTTTTACTGCGCTTTCACATGTTTAAGTGGATTTGACAAACTTTGACTACTTTTAAATAGCAGATCTTCACACATCTGTCGTAAAATGCTACCCTTAAGTAGAATCAAGCATTTACAGACATCATCCCATGGCAAAAACTTCAGCCAGACACCTCAAAGTTCGGGAACTTTTATTTTCCTATTAATTTGCTTTCTCTTGTTTGTCCCACTTTTACAACTTCTAAACGACGGATCTTTTCAGATGTTTCGTAGAACACTACCCTTAAGTAGTTTCAGTCATTTATAGACTTCGCCCCATGGCAAAAACTTCAGCCAGACACCTCAAAGCTCGGGATTTTCACTAATTTTTACAGAGATTTCACTTGTTTCAGCAGGTTTCTCCAACTTTGTCCACGTTTAAACGGCGGATCTTTACACATGTGTCGTAAAACACCACCCTTAAACAGTATCAGGCACTTCCGGACTTCATTCCATGAAAAAAACTTAAGCCAAACAACCCAAAGCACTGGAACTTTTCATCATTTTTACTGTGCTTTCACATGGTCAAATGGGTTTACCCAACTTTGGCTGCTTTTAAATGGCGGATCGCTACAAATGTATCGTATAACACTACTATTAACTAATATTAGGCATTTTTAGACTTCGCCCCATGACAAAAACTTCAGCCAGACACCTCAAAGCTGAGGAAATTTCATAATTCTTGCTGCGAATTCACATTTTTAACTGCGTTGGTCTAACTTTGGCTGCTTTTAAAGGGCAGATAATTTCACATGTGTCATAGAAGACCACCCTTAAGTGGTATCAGGTACTTTTTGACTTCGCCCCATGTCAAAAACTTCAGCCAGACACCTCAAAACTGAGGAATTTTTATAATTCTTACTGCACTTTCACATGTTTAAGCGAATTTGTCCAACTTTGGCTATTTTTAAAAGGCAGATCTTTGCACATGTGTCGTGGAACACTATCTCCACTAACTAATATTAGGCATTTTTAGACTTCGCCCCATGTCAAAAATTTCAGCCAGACACCTCAAAACTGAGGAATTTTCATAATTCTTACTGCGATTTCAAAGGTTTAAGCGAGTTCGTCCAACTTCGGCTGCTTTTAAAGAGCAGATCTTTTCACATGTGTCATAGAAGACCCCCTTAAAGAAGGATCGGCTATTTTTATACTTCGCCTCATGTCAAAAACTACAGTCAGACACCTCAAAACTGAGGAATTTTCATAATTCTTACTGCGATTTCACAGGTTTAAGCGAGTTGGTCCAACTTTTGCTGTTCGTAAAGGGCATATCTTCACACATGTGTCATAGAAGACCACCTTAAAGAAGTATCGGGTATTTTTATACTTCGCCCATGTCAAAAACTACAGCCAGACACCTCAAAACTGAGAAATTTTTATAATTCTTACTGCGTTTTCACATGTTTGAGATGGTTCGTCTACCTCTGGCTGCTTTTAAAGGGCAGATATTTTCAATGTGTCATAGAGGACCACCCTTACGTGGTACCAGGTAATTTTAGACTTCGCCTTATGACAAATACTTTAACCAGACACCTTAAATCTGGTTAGTTTTCATAATTCTTACTGTGCTTTCGATTGTTTAAGCAGGTTTGTCCAACTTTGACTATTTTTAAAAGGCGAATATTTACACATGTGTCGTAAAACGCAACTCTTAAGTGTTATCAGGCATTTTTGGAGATCTTCCCATGACAAAAACTACATCCAAACACCTCAAAGCTCGAGTTTTTTTTCGCAATTGATCTCTCCATAGGACATGATCAAGCAAATTAGAACAGTTCAGCCCATACAAAGTGTTCAGATGTGGAATTTGTTGCATTTCAGACAATGTCACTCTTATGTCGCTACCCTGCAGCGAAAGCAACTAGTTGAAAACTACTTTACAACTAGTTGGTGTACCGGGCTTATATGGAACAAAGACAGAACACTGACTAGTTGGGCCCGGTGTTCTGTCTTTTTTCCATATAAGCAACTGGTATTTTATACGTGTTGATGTCCTACAAGATGTCAATTGTCAGATTTCGACCAGAATATACCAGTTATTTACTAGTCAGGAAATACCAGTTTCATGCTAGTTGTAAGATACCAGTTCCATACTAGTTCATCCTGGACTAGTATAACTTCCAAAAAATGAACTAGTCCAAAAAGGACCAGTATGGAATATACTAGTCAAAAAGGCTTTTAACCTGGACCAGAATTTTCCTGGTTTACCCTTTATTTTATCATTTGACTTTATTTTCATGTTTATTCTTAAGAAAGCAGCGGCTATTTGTATTTACCCTATCACGAAAAAGCATCTATGAATTATAAGAGAAAACGAAACGAATGAATTTTGTTTTTTTCAACTGGTATAATTTCATCCAGAAAAATCTAGTTGTATACTAGTATGGAATGGATATTTCCTGACTAGTATGGGTTCAGCCGGAAAATTCTAGTTGTGTACTGGTATGAAATGGATATTTCCTGACTAGTATGAGTTCTGCCACAAAATTATAGTTGTATACTAGTATTTTTCTGATTAGTTTGAGGTTTCGCTGCAGGGAACTTGCTTAAACCTGTGAAATCGCAGTAAGAATTATGAATTATGCACGGCTAAAAAAATTAACCTAAATTTTAAACCCGTATAAAGATTAATCAATTTCTCAAACTTTTTTGTACAATATTTCAAACCGTCCAAATACCTACAAAGATTTTCAATTTCTTTTGGTTTCGATTTAAAATCTAAATGAAAAAGCTGTCTAAATTTTTTATTTTTGGTTTGTTTTATTGTAATTGAATTTTTCCCACAAAAACTTCATGTGCGTCATAGCTCAGCGGTAGAGCAGTCGGCTGTGACTCCTGAGCGTTTTCGTTCGAGTTCTGTCAGCTGCCACATTTTTTTTAGTTTTATTTTATTCTTAAAACTTTTCGGTCTAAAATTTAAACTTTTGGGTTTGAAAATTCAAATTTATTTTTGAAAGCTTATTCAAGATTGAATTTTGCCAACAACATTTATGTGTGCGATGTAGCTCAGTGGTAGAGCAGGCGGGCATGATGCGGGGAGTCTTGGTTCTAATTCCCGCCAACGGACAAAAAATTTATTTTATCTTTAAAAAATTGTTAAAACATTTCTTGTTAATAATTGAAACCCGATTCCTTTAGCCAATTTTCATGAAAACTGGTCTAGATTGAATTTGAATCCAAATTTGGTTTGGTCATATATGCAGTCCAAAAAAGTTTAAAATTTAGGTTCAAATTTTTAGCCGTGTGGCTGTAGTTTTTGACATGGGGCGAAGTATAAAAATACCCGATGCTTCTTTAAGGTGGTCTTCTATGACACATGTGTGTAGATATGCCCTTTACGAACAGCAAAAGTTGGACCAACTCGCTTAAACCTGTGAAATCGCAGTAAGAATTATGAAAATTCCTCAGTTTTGAGGTGTCTGACTTTAGTTTTTGACATGGGGCGAAGTATAAAAATACCCGATACTTCTTTAAGGCGGTCTTCTATGACACATGTGAAAAGATCTGCTCTTTAAAAGCAGCCGAAGTTGGACCAACCCGATTAAACATGTGAACAAGCAGTAAGAACTATGAAAATTCCTCAGCCTTGAGGTGTCTGGCTGCAGTTTTTTCCATGGGATGAAGTATAAAAATGCCTGATACTACTTGGAGATAGTGTTCCACGACACATGTGCAAAGATCTGCCTTTCAAAAACAGCCAAAGTTGGACAAACTCGCTTAAACATGTGAAAGTGCAGTAAGAATTATAAAAATTCCTCAGTTTTGAGGTGTCTGGCTGAAGTTTTTGACATGGGGCGAAGTCAAAAAGTACGTGATACCACTTCAGGGTGGTCTTCTATGACACATGTGAAATTATCTGCCCTTTAAAAGCAGCCAAAGTTAGAGCAACGCAGTTAAACATGTGAATTCGCAGCAAGAATTATGAAATTTCCTCAGCTTTGAGGTGTCTGGCTGAAGTTTTTGTCATGGGGCGAAGTCTAAAAATGCATAATATTAGTTAATAGTAGTGTTATACGATACATTTGTAACGATCCGCCATTTAAAAGCAGCCAAAGTTGAGTAAACCCATTTGACCATGTGAAAGCACATTAAAAATGATGAAAAGTCCCCGTGCTTTGGGTTGTTTGGCTTAAGTGTTTTTCATGGAATGAAGTCCGGAAATGCCTGATGCTGTTTAAGGGTAGTGTTATACGACACGTGTGTAAAGATCCGCCGTTTAAACGTGGACAAAGTTGGAGAAACCTGCTGAAACAAGTGAAATCTCTGTAAAAATTAGTGAAAATCCCGAGCTTTGAGGTGTCTGGCTGAAGTTTTTGCCATGGGGCGAAGTATAGTAATGACTGAAACTACTTAAGGGTAGTGTCCTACGAAACATCTGAAAAGATCCGTCGTTTAGAAGTTGTAAAAGTGGGACAAACAAGAGAAAGCAAATTAATAGGAAAATAAAAGTTCCCGAACTTTTAGGTGTCTGGCTGAAGTTTTTGCCATGGGATGATGTCTGGAAATGCTTGATTCTACTTAAGGATAGCATTTTACGACACATGTGTGAAGATCTGCTATTTAAAAGTAGTCAAAGTTTGTCAAATCCACTTAAAAATGTGAAAGCGCAGTAAAAATTAGTGAAATTTCCCGAGTTTTGAGGTGTCTGGCTGAAGTTTTTGCCATGGGACGAGGTCTAAAAATTACTGAAACTACTTAAGGGTAGTGTCCTACGACACATGTGAAAAGATCTATCATTTAAAATTAGTAAAAGTGGGACAAACAAGAGAAAGCAAATTAATAGGAAAATAAAAGTTCTCGAACTTTCAGGTGTCTGGCTGAAGTTTTTTCCATGGGATGATGTCTAGAAATTCTTGATTCTACTTAAGGGTAGCATTTTACGATACATGTGTAAAGATCTGTTATTTAAAAGAGGCCAAAGTTGGTCAAATCCGCTTAAACATGTGAAAGCGCAGTAAAAATTAGTGAAATTTCCCGAGTTTTGAGGTGTCTGGCTGAAGTTTTTTCCATGGGACGAAGTCTAAAAATTCCTGATACTACTTGAGGGTAGTGTTCTACAAAAAATGGGAAAATATTGGGTAGTTAAAATCAGCCAAAGTGGCCCAAATGCGTGAAATTAGTAAAACAGAATAAATTTCCATAGGAAAATCCGCGAACTGGGGGTGTCTGGCTGGAGCCTTGTCACTGGTACGGGTCTAACAACACTTGATACTGACGCGGGGTGGTAATCTACGTCAAATATGTGAAAATCATCCATTATAAAATAAGTGAAGTTAGGGTCATTTTTTGGCGACTTTGACCCCCGATTCCTAGGCCCTTGTCATAGGTACAGCTTTAAAATTTTTACATTCTTTCTAGATTCGGGGAGGACTATCGATCGGTATTGGTTTCATCCATTATAAAATAAGTGACGCTTTTAGGCTCTGGGATCTTGGTCTATATATTTCATGGGAATCTATTTCGGCTCACTTTGCCCATTGACAAATGTGTATTTTGTGCTTCAATTTGATTGATTCAATAATTTGCCTGCAGTAGTGGTTTATGCCTAATTATTGCATGTAAATTTTTATTTACCAATTTGAAAAATTAAAAGCCATAATTAATATAACTTGCACGAAAAGATGAATTGAAAAATAGAAAAAAGTTAAATCAAAGCCGAAATACATAAAATAGTAAAACAGAAATATTCGACCTTTCGTCGTCAGTTCTTTTGATTTTATAATTGTTTGCCACAACAAAGTGAATTGTATTTCTAAATTGTTTACAAAACAACAAAAAAATATAATGGACTCATTCCTTTCATTACAATCCAGCGAGCCCAGATCGAATCTGCCAAACCGTAACGATGACTTTTAATTATTTCGTCACTTCGCTTATCACAAACATACGATCTTAATGGCAACATGACATACAACATTGCTGTGACGACACAATGGTGACAAATTATTGACAAAATACCTTTTATGGCGCCACAACCATCCCAACAGATAACATCGTGCAGTGTACCTACTCGTACCACTTATCGTCGGACAGTTGCACTTGTCGCAACTACACCTCAAGGTGCCCGCTTGTTTCACGCGCTATCTGTCCCATCAATTCTCATGACAACTTTCTTGAGCAAAGCTGACGCAAACACCAGGCAGAAGCTATGTTGGAAAATCTTTTAGAACACCTGAAAGATGCGGTTAAGAGAAGTATTCAAAAATGTACCTACATATATATGCGCAATTTGGGTTGGTAAAATTACATCGATTTTCTTGTTTGATTCAATACATCGATATGTTTGATTACATCAAAAAAGGTTGCAATGATTTGGTCACAACTTTTCTGATAATATAATTGAGTATCAAATTTCTTGACATTTATAAATTGTTAAATCTGGAGAGTTCGCGATCTATATACATTTTTAGGTGCAAAATCGGGTTTCTTGTTGAAGCAAGACATGTATGTATAATATGGTAATACAAAGAAAATATCGAATTGGTCTTACCCCCTAAAAAGTAATGCTATGGATACACACATGGAGATTATCTCCAATAAATCTTCTTTAATCAAATCCAAATTTTACCTGACACACACAAAATTGAAGATTAACAATCAGCGCCATCTAGTGCTTTGTTTGTACTACTTGCGGTTTAAAAATAGATGTCGCTGAGGACTGCTAATATTTTGGTGACTCTAGTGTCCAGTAGCGGTAAAATCTTAATTTTGGTAGTTGTCCTTTTGTTTATTTATCGATGACAGTAACGGTCAAGTCGTTAGCTCGTTTTCTGAAGTCTGCTCAAATCTTCTTCATTTTTGGAAGTTTATAATGAAGATTATGCTCAAGTTAACTCCGAAAGCGGGGTTAATTCGCAATTTGCGCTAATGTATATAACTTAAGCCTTTTTCCGCCCTTTCCCATACATTTTGTATGGAGGAAAATGGGATTTTTTTTCAAAGTGATTTTTCTCATAATTTTTCAATTTTTTTTTTCAAAAAACCTTAATATATTTTTAAAGTGGCGGCCGCCGTGGAGTAGCGGTGGGGCAGTGAAATAACGCCCGCGGGCGTTACTTCCTTTTCAAAAGGAAACAGTACCCGCGGGCGTTATTTCTTTTTTGAAAAGGAAATAAAGCCCGCGGGCGCTATTTCCTTTTGTAGCGGGCGTTATTTCCCTTTTGAAAAGGAAATAACGCCCATGTTGACAAAAGGAGATAATGCCGTACGGAAATTTAAATTTCTCGAATAATAAAATAATAAAAATTATTAAATCTTTGCAGTCCTTTATTATAAAAAATAAAAATTTGGAATTAAAAATCGCGCGATTCGCTTTTTTTAATAGACCCAGTATTTTTAACTCAGTTTTGAGTAAATGATAAATTAATAAGGCTAAATATTTTAAATTTTTATTAAAAACGCCCGCGGGCGTTATTTCACTGCACCGTAGCGGTTAAGTGTTCGGCCTTCTACACCAAGTCGTGGCGGATCAGTGCCCGGTAAAAGTAAAATCAAAAATTATTTAGAAAAATAATTTTTCTAAACGGGATCGACCATCGGCAGTAGTTTGGCAAATTCTCCGGGTGTATTTCTGCCATGAGAAGTTTCTCAGCAAAAGCTCGTTTGCTTTGCAAGTGCCGTTCGGGGTCGGCAAAAAACTGTACGTATTATGCAACAGTGAGAGAGCAGTGATAATTGTGTTTCACTTTCTTTAAAATTATTTAGCCTTAAATGTGTCTGCAGTGAGAGTCTACAATCCATGAGATTCGTTGGTACGATAGAAGGGACAGCTGCAGTCGCTTTATTATGATTGCAAAAAAACCAAAGCTTTGGCGTATTTTTTCCACACTCGCACCAGCTACGAACAGGCATCAGGTGCACTGTGGCCACTAACAAGCCACTTCATACACATTTATTTGCGTGGTATATCCAAACAAGCACACGTGTGAATGTTGGCAATCGCATTCGAGATGTATACCCATAAGAGCTAGCACACGCAAGAGATCCGACTGTAGTCGGTTACAATTCTGGCCACTTACTACCATGTGCCCAATGGGCTTTTCATTCATGCACTGGGCTGGACGACCGATCTGCTGCGCTGCTGTTCTAACCTATTGCTTGGCTGCCTGACTGCTTTATGGATATCCATAAGTGCCTATTCAACGTCCGGCCTGTCAGCCATGGACGAACGTGTCGCCGTCAGCGTTTTTCTTTGTACACTTTGTACTTAGACAGTACAAGAAAAATGTATAAAGAAAGAAAAGGGAGGGAGGTAAAGCGAAAATGCTTGGGATGCTTAAGCATTGACAGACTTTGCGTGGCATGGGTTTTGTGCAGGGGAGTCCATTGCTCAGCTGCAGACACAACGTTATGGCATGCGGCGCGTTGTTTGGGCGCATTGTAACGCACGTTTTCGCGAAATTCGATGCCTGCTACTCCTCATTGTTGCTGCAGTAGCGAGAGTGGCCGTGTTTTCCGTTGCCGCTGCTGTAAAAGCTATGGATTTATGCACAAGTGTCGGTCAGGCTATTCGTTTTAATGTTATCTTAACAAGAGCATCTCAGAACGTGTCCATAAATTTTATGCGCAACTTTGTTTCCATGGCTTCCTCGCTTTCAATACTCAGCGATGAGCAGCAATTTGAGAAATCTAATTTTGTAATCATTATTTAACAATTACCTAAAATTAAAAACAAGACGGAAAATACCGAAAGCATCAGTGTAAACAAGAAATGTGAACTCTGTGGGCTTAAACGATCTTACTTCACTTCAAAAGTAGATCAACATTTGTATTTGTGTTGGCCAAAACGACCTTATCAGATTAATCGCCATCAATTGCGAATCACATTACAACGCTTACTACTCGACCACAATGCCAATCGATTAAGTTACAAATCACAATGAAATCACCCCTCGCAGGCGAACTGGGCGTAGCGTCTATGCGAACAGAGAGTTCAGGATCTTTATGCATGGCATCTTAAATAAATATAAAAGCAATGATGTTCCCAAAACTCTGTAATTACCGCAAATGAAAAGCATTTTCTAAGTCGTTGGTAAGACGCCGCCAAACTATCCACCAGGCTTGACAGCAAATACGATATTTCATTAAAATTACTTAAAATTGGTTACACCCCTTCAATTTTGTGCCTCAGCTTAATAAATATACATATGTACACATTTGGATAACATAAAAAGTGCGCGACGCGGTGACGAGGGGACATCACACTTTGAAAGCATGTCATCACATAAATTTCACTTTGACTTTTTACCGCAACCGCCTACCAAATTCGGCTGGCCAAACCGTCAATTAACGCAATGTGGACACTGGAAATGGGATGTGAAATTGTGTCGGCCAAGGAAACAGTGAAAGCAATTTATTTGGTAGGATGTGTGCGATTTGGTAAATGGGCAGCTGCTGGAAGACTTCTAATAATGGTTATAAAATAAAAATAGAATCTTGGAGCAGTCAAATACGTTGTTATGCAGATGAACGAATAAACAATTGAAGTAGGAAAGGAATGCGCGGTTATGAAATTGCCGATGAAGTCATTGCAATTAAGTGCTAAGGAATGTCATAAATTGACACTCAAGCTCAAAGAAGTCCAGTAGCTGTTGTTTTTCCAAAGCAAGTTTCGGAATTATTAATTTATCACTATTGAAGCACTTTTTTCCATTGGCTTTCGCAAACAAGCACGCATTAAAAAATTCATATCGTTTGTGTTTGCGAATCACTCTCGAATTGAAATTTGTTCGTTGTTTGTTTTTAAATCGTTTCGGAATTGTTTTTGGGATCATTTAAGACTTTTTCGCGACTTTTTCATTTCGGGACTTTAGGGCTGTTTTGGATCGTTTTGGAACATTAATAAAAGTAAGTACATCAGGGAACACAATACGAGTACAGTTACAAATAGAGCTGCATGAAAACAATTTTGTTGTTTACCTGTCTTATAATTCTCATTACTTCCTAGGTATATCATTATTATGGAAGTAAAAGAACAGAAAAAGGAAGGTGGGAGGACGTAAAGTCACAGCTGTTCCATCGCCAGACTATTGCCTATATTCAATATTCCTAATCCGACAATCGATTACATAAAATAATCTTCTATGTGTGTTATGTACAAACATATATTGTTATGTGTTGTATGTGTCAATACATGGTAGTATATTGCTTCACCATATGTTGTCCACTCTAACACAGCGACTGGCCAGCAGTGCTTACCACAGCGTAAACTGACCATGACCGCGTAGGTACACATCCCCTCACTTTTTCCATTTTGCTATAACGATTCCGAAAATATGCTACACCGTGTGACAGGCGTTACCAATTTTTGGATATTTAATTACCTTAATTATCGTATTTTACACACAAAAATTTACTAAATTTCGAATTAGGCCTAATGACAGTCACTTCACTTCGTGCACACAGATATGCATATTTACATGGATATATGCATAGGAATCATCATACTTTCATATATACATAATACATTTTAATGCAATATCTACATTAGGATGCTGCATTGAAAATAGATAAAATTTTTACACCGGAGTCAGTTTCAAAACGAACTACCAGAACGAAAATTTAATATACACACAGAAGAAATTGAGCTGTTGATAGATAAGAATTGACAGCGATTTGGTCACATCAACCAAAATATAGGTAGTTATATCATCCAAAATACCTGTTGACTCAACCAAAATATGGGTTGATTCAACCCAAATCACGGTCAATTCTTATCCATTCCCAGCTCATTTATCTCTGTGTATTACGAGCTGTAGTAGGACCTTTTAAATCAAATTTTAAAATAGGACGTTGTTAGAAAATACTGAGGTAGGTCGTTCTTGAACCAAAGTCTCAAATGGAAGGTTATTGCAAAAACAAAAATGAGAGATAAGGAGATTTGTAAAATATTGTGAAGTAGAGAAATGAATGGTTTCAGACAAAAACAGTCATCGGTAATAGGCCTCGCCCAAAACATTAAACTTTAAATTAAACAGGTTTTTGAGGACAGCTTATCGAAATACATATCTCGAAACTTCAGTTAATGGGAGTAAGACAGTCTAATGTATCTACATATGTTCGTAAATAATGTGACGATCATGGACAGACAACGAAGGAAGGTCGTTCGGCTTGGCCACAATTGCGTGTGGCCATAAATCGATAATCGATCGCTGTAATCGTGTCTACAGCTACTTAACAATTGCAATCAACTGCGCTGCAATGCAAACAGCAGGATCTTAGAGTTACTTGAGAGTGTATCGAAAAATATTTCCGCATCTGTTTGAGAATTACAAATTGGAAAAAAGATGGAAAACTGTATGGTTGAGCACATGTCGTTTGAGTGCTGGATTTGCTGTGGAGGAGCCCACGCGATCATATTTATGGAAGTGCACGTATATATTCTATCATAAACTCACTTATACACATATGTAGCTATCGATGTATGTATGTATTCTTGTGAGTATGTTCGACGGTTGGCGATTAGTGTTGGCGACCTCTATATGACCCTTGTCATCAATTTGTTTGCTTACTGTTGCTGCGACTGTTGACTACCAACCACAGCCTTGGTCAACGGAACCACTCATCAGTTGCGGTGTTTTACAACGCTTTTGGCCACTTATTTAGCGGCGCTGACTGGTAAAATTTGCAATTCCGCATCATAAAAGATGCCTCGGAGTGGTTGGTTTTGTTTTCGCCTCTTCTTGGGCTTCTTTATAGGTACATATGTACATACGAGTATATTTATGCTGAACTTGTATGATCTCCGACTTTGAATTTTTTAGTTTTCAAACACTTTGCTGCTGTTGCCAATGTGTTTAGCTTTTTCAAGAACTATCTTTGAGTGTACCTACTAATAATGTTGTTTGTTTTGTCGAAGACCTCCAAATGAATGAATATCTCAATGTGGCAACAATATGGATTATCTTGTATGTGTGCTTAGACAGGAGCAAAGTGATGCAAATACACTAAAATTTACATATGCATTTATATATAATAGAGCGGGTTGATTTGTATGGACCCAAAAAAATTCACAGGGGCCCATGGCGATTATGGTTAATTGGATAATTTCAAGCATTTTTGCCGAAGAAACTATAGGTCTAACATGAATTTCGAGCTAGCGGATTTTTCAAACGTATTTTTTTTTTCTTAAAAAAGTGATTCACTTGTTAAAAAGCTGTGTTGAAAACTAAAAAAATTCATTCTATATATGCATTTGGGGGTTTTTTGAGTCGATAAACCCATTTCCGAGGTTCATTTTTTATTTTGACGTCCGCCAGAGGGCGTTTTCGTCCTTTTATTTTTGTATTTTTTTTTTTATTTTTTTGTTTTAAGTAATTCACTCGATGAAAAGCTGTATTGAAAACTAAAAAAAAGTCATTCTATATATGCATCTGGGGGTTTTTGGGGTCGATAAATCCATTTCTGACATTAGTTTTTTCTTTTTACGTCCGCCAGAGGGCGCTTACGTCCTCTTTGGATTTTGTCTTTATTTTTACGTGGTTCACTTGTAGAAAAGCTGTATTGGAAACATTAAAAAAAAAACATTCTATATGTGCATCTGGGGGTTTTTAGGGTTGATAAATCCATTTCTGGTATTGATTTTTTATTTTGACGTCCGCCAGAGGGCGCTTCCGTCCAATTTTTGAATTTTAACACCTTTTTCCGAAAATCAACAACAATGTTCCGAAAATCTATGAAATTCGACTTTCCCATAATGCAATTTCTTTTTATTAAGTAGACTAACACGTCGATTCTATATTCTTGTTAAATTGTCAAGATACAAATTTTTTTATCAAGTATTTTGAGTTTTGCGTAAAAAACCAGTTGTATTTTATTAAAATTATTTTCAAATTATTAGTTTTTAAGCAGAATTCAAAATATTTGATACAAATATTTGGTTTTTTATCAAGATTGATAATTATAACTCCGATGGTTTGCTGGGTACTGTTTATTTACATTGTATTACAAATGACACACGTGATCCCGCTACTTTTCATTTCTATACTGTGTTTGCTATAGTTTTCGCGTCAATTGAAATTGATAATAAACAAAAAAAAAAATCAACCAATAAATAACGGAAAAAAGTTTTTAAGAAAACTAAAAGGTATGTATTAAAACAGTTATTCGTCCCCTTTTTGCGTTTTTATCGTAACCACCATTTTTTCGAAATTTACTTTTTGATGCAAATTTGTTCATCATCCCTTAGCGCATCATCTGGAAAAAAATTATAGCTGAAATCCTTACAGTTATGTCAAAAAATGGCTATCTTTTTTATCGTATCCACCAATTCATAAATGATAAAAAATAAAAAAAAAATTTTAAAAATGCTCTCCTGTAAAATTTGGGTTTTGGCGTTTACGATAAAAACGCAAAAAGGGGACGTATTAATAATAAAAAAGTGCATGGTGGAAGTTACAAAGAATAGTTTGGTTTTGTGCAAAAAAAATTTTTGTTTGCTTAGTTTTTGTTTTTGTTTGGTATTAGGTTAACGGTGCTTTTTTAAAATCAAAGTTATACGTAGAGTTTATGTATGCGTGATATTTTTTATACCCAGTGTACTAGTACTAGTACAAGGGTATATTAATTTTGTTCACATAACGGTAGTACGTAACGGCACAAAATAATCGAGATAGATATAGAGTTCCATATGAAAGTTCTTAGGTTGAAAAGAGGAGTCCATTAAGACATGTCCGTCCGTCTGTCCGTCCGTCCGTCCGTCCGTCCGTCTGTGTACACGATAACTTGAGTAAAAATTTAGATATTTGCATGAAATTTTGTATACAGGTTAACTTTTGGCCAAGGTAGGTTGCTATTGAAAATGGGCGAAATCGGATGATAACCACGCCCCCTTTTTCGATATCGAACATTTCGAAAATTATACAAATTAACATAACTTGAGTAAAAATTGAGGAATTTGCATGAAATTTGGTAATAATTCGAATTTCGAAAAACTGGCCCAAACGTATTTTTTTCAATTTAAAAATTAGTCTACTTAAAAAAAAGAAATTGCATTATGGGAAAGTCGAATTTCATAGATTTTCGGATCATTGTTGTTGATTTTCGGAAAAAGGTGTTAAAATTCAAAAATTGGACGGAAGCGCCCTCTGGCGGACGTCAAAATAAAAAGTCAATACCAGAAATGGATTTATCAACCCTAAAAACCTCCAGATGCACATATAGAATGTTTTTTTATTGTTTTCAATACAGCTTTTCTACAAGTGAACCACGTAAAAATAAAGATAAAATCCAAAAAGGACGTAAGCGCCCTCTGGCGGACGTAAAAAGAAAAAACTAATGTCAGAAATGGATTTATCGACCCCAAAAACCCCCAAATGCATATATAGAATGACTTTTTTTTAGTTTTCAATACAGCTTTTCAACGAGTGAATTACTTAAAAGAAAAAAATAAAAAAAAGTGCAAATTTTTAATTATAGGCGAAAATTTTTTAACTATAGTTTAATAATGAAATTCCTTTAAATATAGTACCTTTAAGAGCCGGTAGTACCTCTATTCAAAAAGATAGTTGCGATATTATAGTTATGTATGTACATTCCCTTGTGCGTATATTGAAATTATATATGTACGATTATAACTATTCGAAAATTAAATGAAAAATTATATAGTAAACTAGCAGGCGCCCGCGACTTCGTATGCGTATAATTTCTGTTTTAATGTTTGTCTGCTCGATAAACCCAAATTTCGGTCACAAAAAATGTTTTCATCGGACTGATAAAGCTTAAAGTTTAATAAAAAACGACCCTAAAGCCATGTGATTTAATAACATCGCATATTACAGCACCCATTGACACCTTTCGTTAGACACCCATATTGAACTAAGACATTTTTGGTCATTCCTGGTCCACATATTGGGCGATAACCCCAAAACCCGTTGTGATATTGAAAAAAGTAATGTCTTAAATTTTAAGTTGAGCGTCGAGCAACCCAACGAAAAAAGTTTCATTCAATTCCCCTGGTCCAAATTTTGGACGATAACTCCAAAACCGGTTGAGACATCGCAAAATAGTATCTTAAAGTTTTTATTTTCTTAATACTAAAATTTCCCTTAATAGCCATATTTTATGAGATATCTTCGGGGTAGCTTAGGTATTGAAATTAATCAAATGGTTTATGACAGCATTCATAAACACCTTTTGTTTGATACCTATAATGTACTAAACATTTTTGTGGAAATATTCGTCGATACCTCCGAAACCGGTCGAGCTATCGAAATTTCAAGATATCTCCCAAACCACTTCAGTTATTGCAATGAATCACATCGCATATTATAGCACTCATTGACACCTTTCGTTTGACACCCATATTGTACTAAGACATTTTTGGTCATCCCTGGTCCACATATTGGGCGATAACCCCAAAACCCGTTGAGATATTGAAAAAAGTAATGTCTTAAATTTTAAGTTGAGCGTCGAGCAACCCAACGAAAAAAGTTTCATTCAATTCCATTCATTACTTTCACAGTGATACGGCCACAAACATACGGACAGACAGACAGACAGACACACACAAATTTCTAAAATGGTTGATTTAGATTCGCTTTTTACTCGCTTAATAATACTTCCCCCAATCAATTTTTTGTTGATATCTGCCATGTACAGACATCGACCTGTTATAATTTTATTATATGTAGAGATGAATAACTATTTTAAAGAAATTCTGCGGGTATCTTCTGCAAATCGATTTAAAACTTCCTCTTCAATTTGGTGCATATTCTCTTTCACATATTTTCGATGTACGCTTAATGAGCACAGACCTAAGAATTAGTTTTTTTAATTAATATACAATATTACGAAAACAACATAATTCGTTACATTACCTCACAACTGCTAAAACTCGTCCAAAAATACGAGTTTTAACCTTGATTTTAATAATCTGAAAACGGAAATTTGATTTTTTATTTCTGTCAAGAGAAATTTGCAAACAAATTGAATTGTTTTTGAATTTTTTTCTCACTCTTGGAAAGAGTTTCCAGAATTTAGGGGGAGTGTGTGTTTTCATATTACTTTTTCAAAACGCCCTAATGTCATTGTTAGCTCATATCACTTATCTAACTCGCGCCTGTCACGGGTAAGTGAAATGAAAGATCTGGGAGTAATTTTTGATTCCAAATTTAGTTTCCCAAGTCATATTAATCTTTGTATCTCTAAAGCGTATGGCATGCTTGCATTTGTTAGGCGTCATAGCACGGAGTTTTGTGACGCGTATACGCTAAAACTCTTATATTCAGCGTTTGTGTGCTCCAAACTTGAGTACGCCTGTTTCATTTGGTCGCCGTATTATCAATGCCATATTGCTAGAATTGAACGGATCCAGAAAGTATTTCTGTATTTTGCTTTGCGAAAGTTACGTTTTTCTGAGCTCATCCCGCTCTATGAAGCGAGATGCCTTCTGATCAACTTAAAATCGCTGCAGAATAGAAGAATAATTTTATCTCTGTCGTATATTTTCGACGTCTTTCGTGGTGCAACGGACTGCCCCGTGCTCCTTGAGAGGATCTTCATAAACATTCCTGCTCGAGCCCTTAGATGCTCTGAATTCTTCCATGTTCGTCTTCTTAAAACTCTTTATGCTATCAATGCACCAATTACTAGATCCCTGGTTGAGTTTAATAGAATTACTAACTATTTGGAAAAGGATTTTTCTTGCTCAAAAGATCGATTTTTAAGTACTATAAATTCCTTTTATAGGTGAAATTACTTTTTTATACTATTAATATATGTACCTACAGTAACTATATACCTATTTCTACTTAGCCTATAAGATTTTGTATTTTAATTGGCTTAATAATAATAAATAAATAAATAAATAAAATCGTGTAGGTAAATTGAATTTTGTAACTTTGGGCTAACGTAAATTGATTGATTGGTCTCGAAAAAATCAACCTAAGGCTGACACTCTTAGAAGACCTTCAGTAAATATAGCCAAACAAGCATTGCGATGGAATTCACAGGGAAGTCGACGACCTAGGGCACCAGCGAAAACTTGGCGCAGGACAGTGGATAAAAAACTCGAAGGCTCAGGATACACCTGAAATTATGTCACGAGAACAGCACTTAACAGAATATGATTCAAGTCGGTGGTCGAAGCCCTGTGTAGGATGTTAATGATGATGAAATTGATTAAATTAAACTTTTTTTAATTTGACTTTCTTTCACAGCAAAGATTCATTTATGGGTAATGGTTTTTTTTTATTTTCGTTTTTGTGGTAAAATTCGGCGGCAATTCCTTCGTGGTTTTGGCCATGACAATGAACACAGAATATTGGCGCCATGTAAAGTATTCATACATTGATACAGCCTTTTTCATCTTAACCATTTTTAAGATGCTCATTCACTTTTCCACAAGTCATCCAATGTTTATTTAGTTGGGATTTGATTAAATTTTATTTTTTTCTATTTCGTTTTTTGGTGCTGGCGTAGGTTATTGTTTGTTTGCTGCTGCTGCTGGTTTATTGTAGAGTCAATTAATTTGTTTGTGTCGGGACATATGGAGAGCTCTTTGTGCGGCATAGTTAAAAGCAAGTACACGCACATTATAATACTAAAAGATTAATTTGCTATCCATAAACGAACGCGTATACTATGTATACATACCCTGTAGTAATCGCCAGTGCTTTATGAAGGACCCCAAAGAGTATTCCGTAACGTTCAAGCATCAACTACATTTTATATCAAGGTCTGCAAACAAACACTAAAGTTAGAAGTCGAATAGAGGCAGATTAAAGAGCTAGCCCCGTTCTCAACTCTCTAACGTTAGAGGACGACTCGAGAAACCCGACGACATGTGAATAGCAATATCTGAATGCTGTAAGGCAGATGATTTCTGATGGAGACCTTTTCATACCAATCGTCTGTTCCGGGAATCAGATCATGCCCCTTCGTTAGGGGAGGCAAGCACTCCACCTGCTAACTCAGTAGGTAAAGACTTTAGATATATTTACAGCTATTTCCAGTACATTTTGCCTAAGCAGTTTGCATACGACGCACTAAAACAATTTGTCAAAAGTGTCAAAATATGGTCAGATATTGAGTTCTACTTGGCAGATATTTATATAAGATAGCACAACGATTCCCAAGACTGCAGTCAAGCGTATCCTGTGGAAGATGAACAATTGAACGCTAATGTAGCAATAAGGTTTCCCCACAAAGACTGTAATGTGAAAAGGCGGTGCGATCTGTCTTTGCGCTAAAAGTGCGAACGCTTAGATATATGTATGTTTAAAACGTTCTGTACTGAAGTAAATCGACCATCCTACCAATGTAGTAACTGGATGGTAGATCGGTGTGCGGATATCATAAAAATGCAGCTTGCCACTTTCAACTAATGGAGTTGGTGTTGGCGGTAATAACGATCGTGGCCGTTGGTGTTGCTGCCACAGTTGCGGTGGTGGTGACGATACCAATAACGGCAACAATGATTGTCGGCGACTATGACGTCTAAATGCATGTTTGCATGTGGTAATAGCTATATAGCGATTGTAGGAGCTTCAGTGAAATTGTATAAGGCTTACACATAAGCGACCATTGGGGAAGTGCTGATTGTTCCGAGAAGTAATAAACCTTATGACGTCTCTTAATAAGACCTCGTGTCAGACTATTAATTTGCCAGACACTAAACGTTGCGTTAGGTTATCTCTCCTTTTCATAAGAAATATGTGTATAGTTTTACTCAAGGAATGACAAGAAACTGTTTCCATTACAGGAAATGATCTGAAATACCTGAGAAACTATCTCAACAGTTATTCCTATATAATCATAAAAGTCAAATTTCACACTATTCCACTTTCAAACTCGTTCAAAATATACCAAAGAAATATTGGTTCAATAGGGGAAAAAGTAGTTAAAATTCCTCCGGGAACGAGGAAGGATAAAGCCCGAAACCAATGTCTGGTGTATAGAAGATGTATCAAAATACCAAAATCCAGTTTTAAAAATAGGCCGAATTTCGATCTTACTGGACTTGAATAACGAGCGCGGGAGTCAAGCAGTCTACTCACAAAACACAACAACGTTTTATGTTTAATATTTCAAAAAACACCCTAAAAAACTAATGGCGGCGATATACCAACAGGTTATCATAACCCTGCAGCGAAACATCAAACTAGTGAGGAAAATACTAGTATACAACTATAATTTTGTGGCAGAACTCATACTAGTCAGAAAATATGAATTCCATACTACTATACAACTAGAATTTCCTGGTTGAAATCGTACCAGTTACAATAATCAAAATTCATCGTTTCGTTTGCTTCTTATTTCTCCTATAATTCAAAGGTGCGTTTAGTGTTTTTGTAAATATTGCTGCTTTTTGAAGAAAAAACATGAAAATGAAGGCAAACGATAAAATAAAGTGTAAGTCATGAAAATAATGCGACTATTAATTTCTGGTTGAAATCTTACTAGTCAAGGTTCAATGCTATTTGGACTAGTATGGGGACTACTACATTTTATGGAAAATGAACTAGTATGGAACTAGTATAATTCTAGTATATCATGTCTAGTAGATGACTGGTATGTTCTGGTCGAAATCTGAAACTGACATTTCGTAGCATATCAACACGTAAAAAATACCAGTTGCTTAGATATATGGAAAAAAGACAACTAGTTGCTTACGCGGCAGAGATTTTGGCCCAGCTTCTCTTCTAACTTGTGGTGTGTTGCTTTTGAGCATTCCCCAAAACTTAGCGGGACCTATAGTTTTTTGTCGACTCCGAACGGACCCTGCAAAGCAAATGAGTTTTGGTTGAGAAGCTTCTCATAGCAGAAATACACCCGGAGAGTTTGCCAAACTACTGCCGAGGGGCGACACCGTTTAGAAAAATTGTTTTTCTAAATAATTTTTGATGTTGCTTTTTCCGGGTATCGATACCCGACTACTTGGTGTAGTAGGCCGAACACACTACCGCTACACCACGGCGACGCTAGCTTATTGAAAATTCAATACATTTTCAGCCGAGATAGGGTGTTTTCAAATCAAATTTTGAAAAATGTAGGTTGGTACTGAACAAAATTCTGAGGCATGTTTGAAAATTATTTTGAAATAGAATACTCTTCTTCTCAGCAATCCGTTTAAAATATTGCCACAACTTTATCTTTATTGAACCAATATGATATCAAACGTCGGTTGTGAGTGACTGTACATTTAAATATGTAGATATAATATTTTCAACATTGTTTCCATTCGTCGTTCATTTGTTTTATATTTTACGCTTAGCTTTTTTATGTCCATTTCGTGTCTTTCGTGTTTTAATGTAGTATTGCTGGCTTTGTTGTTGCTTTATTAGTAGCGAAATGATCAACTTTTGCCAATACTTAGTCGAGTTCACAGCCGCTGCAGATGTTATTGTTGCCATAGGTTTTGTTGTTGTGTTTTCAGTTTGTTGGCAATAATGATGATCCAGCAAAAATCCAATAACGATCAACAACAGCGACAGCTACATCACTACGAACAACAACACAACGCATTTATAATGGCGACGAATTGCGACGACGATGACGACGGCGACACGCACTCAGCATCAGACAAATGATGGACAGAAGGTTGACTGCCGCGTTCGTCGCATTCTCCGGTAGATTACTGCTTGTTTGATGATCTGTAATCGGTAATCGGTGAACGGCGGGGATCAATGATAGGTGATTGTTAATCGCGTTCGTTGTCGCTTGTGTTCTGTACGCGACGATCAACATTTGTTGGGCAGGTAATGAAAACATAGCGGTAGGCGCTCCAATCATATAAAGCTACGAGCAGGTAAACAATGTCGTCGGATGTAAGGACGTATGGTGGAGACGGTGTGCTTAGCCAATGGAATTGAGTTGAGGTGAAATTAGATTGAGATTGAAAAACGTAGTACACAGTGGGACGACTGATTTTTCGTTGTTTCGCATTTCGTTTCGTCATTGCCTGTTTCGGTGTACTTTTGGTTGATGGTTGATGGCTGTTGTAGTTATGGTGTTTTGCTGATGGATTTATTGTTGCAATAACAACAACCAATGGTAAAATATTACAATAAAGCTGTGGCATTGTTCGTATATGTTGCCGTACCTATTGTTGATTGTCGTGACGAAGATGACGCTTCAAGACTTCTGACCACAGCATAATGTAGGGCTGTGGCATAGTCTGGCGGCGATTCAGAGTGCTGGATTGAGCTTATTGTCTTATTATTGATGGGCAGCAGGCGTCATGTGGTGCGACCTGCGTGTTGCAATTATGGCTCTACGAACGCATCGGCATTTCGGGTAATTTTCTTCATAAAGTGCCTTCTTTCACTCCTCAACTGATCTGCTCAAATGAATTTAAACCAAAATCTTATAACTTGGGTATTCAACAAAATTAGCCCGAAATAACAATTTGGAAAGTTGCAACAAAAATCGTCGCTTTGCAAACCGTTCACTGACTTCTGGTGCGTCGGAAAATAAACTTTCTATTGCATTTTTCATTTTACTTTGGTTTTTCGCTTAGGTTGCATCGACAAAAGATTACAATCAGCGCAACACCCAAAACCATCGCGGCCAACAAGATACGCGATGGCTTCTACTTGCCAAACATCTGCAGCAAATGTATTTTTATTAACTTAACGGTCAAAATACGAGCGCATATAATTAAGTCACTTTTACGCTTGCGCACCTGTTAATGTCGTCGGCACTGTCTCTGCCATTTCGCACCATCCCTAACACAACTAGGGGACTACATATCCTCGTATGTGTACAAAGCTCCAGTAAATGCCACAACCATGGCGCGGCGGTCGCACACTTGGCGCATGTTAATAAAATTGTCGCAATATTTCATATGCTAATTACACAGCAACAACAACAACATGTATCACAAGTAATCACTCCCGATCTACAGCAGAAGCCAAGTTACACAAAAGACAAGAAACGAAAAAAATGTCCCAACGGCAAAAAGTGCTAAGAAGGTAAGACCGTAAGTCAAGCAAGACAAACGTCCAGCAAGTGACGGACAATGGGCGAATGTTGCTTTACCTATTATTAGTATCGTGAGTGTGGTGTTGGGTTAGTTGGCATTGTTTTCGTGGCGAGGGGCATATCACCTGATCTTTCCTACAATAGTTCCATGAGTGACGCATTAATGGCTTAGCATATCATAGAGAAGCAGTAAATTAATGACAAACGTCACATTTGTTGCCGCAATATCTGTGTGTTTAGGCTAACCAACATTGTACCTACACAAGCGGTCAAAAAAATTAAATGTTTAACTCGAATTTTTTAATTTGATGGTAATGGTATGGTAATGGTATGGTAATGGTATGGTAATGGTATGGTAATGGTATGGTAATGGTATGGTAATGGTATGGTAATGGTATGGTAATGGTATGGTAATGGTATGGTAATGGTATGGTAATGGTATGGTAATGGTATGGTAATGGTATGGTAATGGTATGGTAATGGTATGGTAATGGTATGGTAATGGTATGGTAATGGTATGGTAATGGTATGGTAATGGTATGGTAATGGTATGGTAATGGTATGGTAATGGTATGGTAATGGTATGGTAATGGTATGGTAATGGTATGGTAATGGTATGGTAATGGTATGGTAATGGTATGGTAATGGTATGGTAATGGTATGGTAATGGTATGGTAATGGTATGGTAATGGTATGGTAATGGTATGGTAATGGTATGGTAATGGTATGGTAATGGTATGGTAATGGTATGGTAATGGTATGGTAATGGTATGGTAATGGTATGGTAATAGTATGGTAATGGTATGGTAATGGTATGGTAATGGTATGGTAATGGTATGGTAATGGTATGGTAATGGTATGGTAATGGTATGGTAATGGTATGGTAATGGTATGGTAATGGTATGGTAATGGTATGGTAATGGTATGGTAATGGTATGGTAATGGTATGGTAATGGTATGGTAATGGTATGGTAATGGTATGGTAATGGTATGGTAATGGTATGGTAATGGTATGGTAATGGTATGGTAATGGTATGGTAATGGTATGGTAATGGTATGGTAATGGTATGGTAATGGTATGGTAATGGTATGGTAATGGTATGGTAATGGTATGGTAATGGTATGGTAATGGTATGGTAATGGTATGGTAATGGTATGGTAATGGTATGGTAATGGTATGGTAATGGTATGGTAATGGTATGGTAATGGTATGGTAATGGTATGGTAATGGTATGGTAATGGTATGGTAATGGTATGGTAATGGTATGGTAATGGTATGGTAATGGTATGGTAATGGTATGGTAATGGTATGGTAATGGTATGGTAATGGTATGGTAATGGTATGGTAATGGTATGGTAATGGTATGGTAATGGTATGGTAATGGTATGGTAATGGTATGGTAATGGTATGGTAATGGTATGGTAATGGTATGGTAATGGTATGGTAATGGTATGGTAATGGTATGGTAATGGTATGGTAATGGTATGGTAATGGTATGGTAATGGTATGGTAATGGTATGGTAATGGTATGGTAATGGTATGGTAATGGTATGGTAATGGTATGGTAATGGTATGGTAATGGTATGGTAATGGTATGGTAATGGTATGGTAATGGTATGGTAATGGTATGGTAATGGTATGGTAATGGTATGGTAATGGTATGGTAATGGTATGGTAATGGTATGGTAATGGTATGGTAATGGTATGGTAATGGTATGGTAATGGTATGGTAATGGTATGGTAATGGTATGGTAATGGTATGGTAATGGTATGGTAATGGTATGGTAATGGTATGGTAATGGTATGGTAATGGTATGGTAATGGTATGGTAATGGTATGGTAATGGTATGGTAATGGTATGGTAATGGTATGGTAATGGTATGGTAATGGTATGGTAATGGTATGGTAATGGTATGGTAATGGTATGGTAATGGTATGGTAATGGTATGGTAATGGTATGGTAATGGTATGGTAATGGTATGGTAATGGTATGGTAATGGTATGGTAATGGTATGGTAATGGTATGGTAATGGTATGGTAATGGTATGGTAATGGTATGGTAATGGTATGGTAATGGTATGGTAATGGTATGGTAATGGTATGGTAATGGTATGGTAATGGTATGGTAATGGTATGGTAATGGTATGGTAATGGTATGGTAATGGTATGGTAATGGTATGGTAATGGTATGGTAATGGTATGGTAATGGTATGGTAATGGTATGGTAATGGTATGGTAATGGTATGGTAATGGTATGGTAATGGTATGGTAATGGTATGGTAATGGTATGGTAATGGTATGGTAATGGTATGGTAATGGTATGGTAATGGTATGGTATGGTAATGGTATGGTAATGGTATGGTAATGGTATGGTAATGGTATGGTAATGGTATGGTAATGGTATGGTAATGGTATGGTAATGGTATGGTAATGGTATGGTAATGGTATGGTAATGGTATGGTAATGGTATGGTAATGGTATGGTAATGGTATGGTAATGGTATGGTAATGGTATGGTAATGGTATGGTAATGGTATGGTAATGGTATGGTAATGGTATGGTAATGGTATGGTAATGGTATGGTAATGGTATGGTAATGGTATGGTAATGGTATGGTAATGGTATGGTAATGGTATGGTAATGGTATGGTAATGGTATGGTAATGGTATGGTAATGGTATGGTAATGGTATGGTAATGGTATGGTAATGGTATGGTAATGGTATGGTAATGGTATGGTAATGGTATGGTAATGGTATGGTAATGGTATGGTAATGGTTTTTTTTTGGTGCAGTGGACTATTGCTTTGACAGGCAGTGTACTAAAATGCAAGTGTTTGTTTGTTGGCTTTGTAGACAGACAAAAAATGTGGACTTTTCCGCTCATTACTTTCCATTTAGGCACTGCAACCAGTTGACTTCATTCCTGCAGAAAGAATAACAATATTACGCCAATAAAACGACTCTTTATAAGTAGCTGTTGGGTTAATATTCACCACTGCGTGTCAGTAAACACAATTTCAGTCCCATTGTCACTTAACTAAATGAAAAGTACGCGACATAATCATTAATAATAATTCTAAAACAAGGGTAGATCACATTTATTTTTTTAACTTCATCAAAAGACAAATACATGTCACTGTTTAACTAGCCTTAGAAAAAATAAATATTTACATACATATGTATGTATGTTCAAAAACTAATATGTTTTTTTATTTAATTTTGGTTAGATTAATAATTTTTTAATTTTCAAACATCAGTATTCCCACCACAAATTTTAAAAAACTTGACTACAGCCTTGAGTTATGTCGGAGCCAAATTATACACGGTAGGTATATTAGGCACTAATAAGCTTTATGGCCCAATCATCGAATATTCCGATTCTAAACTCAACTTTGCAGTAACAATATAATTTGATACTCAGTATCACCGTTTACCGAAGCGTAACCATAATAGATGACTCCAAAAGAAACACTTTGGGCGATCAAAAATCGCATGTCCCGACCGTCATTTTGGCGCGAAAGCGTCAAATCAAACGGTCAGTCGTCAGTTTGAGAGCCATGGAGTGTAGTAGAGCGTCGCGCCAATAGAAACTAAGGATGGATGACTCTATGTGCAATGTTACACCAAATGCGGTTGCAACAAGTGATTTCTTTAAGACCGCAATGCATTAAACAAACTCATGAATAAATATACATTTTTCTTTAGAAACTTAAGCGTTTGTCTATGTCTCAATGTGTGCTTGCTTATGTATTTGTTGTACGTCAACTTGCTTTCGTAATTCGCGTGTGGTGCGGTATGGCAGCCAAGAAGTCTTTAAACTCGAATCGCCGTGTGCAACAGAGCGAATCGCGTTCAAGTTTTCACATTTGTAGAGATGGCCCGGTCTTCTTCAGCGCTTAAAGCTCCGTCGCGAGCCCACCGACACCCTCACTCATGCGTGCATGCCACTGTAAAGCGGGTTGTCTCGCTTTCTTGACTGCTTGACAATGTGGAAAATCAATGCGTGGCGATGTGGGACAAACCCACTGGATGCCCGCCAAACAAGAAGCCCAGCTGAGACTTACTTTTCAATTGTTCCTCGCTATAGTATGGGGCCCATTGCCGATTTCGTGCAGTTTTTGGTAGACGCGGTGTACTACTGCACAATGATCTCCAAAATGGATAAGTTATGCGCCTACTTTGATAAGTATACATGCGTGCATGTGCAACGTCTTTGAACGGCAGGTGGCCATTGCTAGAGAGTGATCTAAAGTGATGCACTCACCAACGACGACGTCGCTGTCACTGTCGCCACGCAGAGTGATGCGTGCAATTTTCCATCAACCATTTGATTTTCTTAAGCTGTGCTCATTCATTTCTAAGCTTTCATTATTTCTTTGTTACAGTCAATGTTACTAAAATCGTATGTTTGTTTTCTACGGTCCATGAGTTGATTGTCAGTACAGGCGTTTACTGGGCCGTTGGACTCTTTTATATTCAACGTGTAATTTATAATTGATGGACATGTTCCACACATGCCTCTTATTTATGAATCTGCGATTTATTCACTCTCACGCACGAATTGTAACGCGTTGTTTGCGATTTTAATTAAAATGTAACAGATCATGAAATCACATTATGGCAATATTTATAAGATATAGAAACGATGCTTTGGCAACGGGAATGTTGAGTTTAATAGGTACATTGTATTCGCTTAACACATATGCATTCCCAACAGGCAAGAAAGTCTAAGTTTTCTATCGTGTTTTGAAGTTGTGCATTATAAACAACATAATCTGTAGATCGTTAACTTAATTCACAAAGGCCCTGTTGACACATTTTTCGAAATTGACTTTTTTACATATTTAAAAATGATATAGTAAAATACACACTCAATTTTAAGGAGTTACTAGCATTTGCATGCGTTCAACGTAAAAAAATGTTTGTTTTTTGCTTCTCCTGTAACATTTTTTTTATATCAGTTAGGGCCTTTGAATTAAGGTAACGATATATAAAATTTAAATTATGTATGTACCTATGTATGTACGGACACACTTGGCTCCTAAACGAATAAGCCGATCGTAACCAAATTTTACACATGCACTGGATATCTTCCAGTGATGGTCCCAATATTTTGATATATATAGGGGGCGTGGCACCTCCCATACAATTGAAATACTTCATAGCCGATATCTCTGCAAGTATTTAGGTTCGATCACTGAAATTTGGTGAGGAGTTATATAAGATCAATCCCTTACTTACTTACTTAAAATAGCCTTTAACCGCCTAGGCGATTTTGGCCGTCCAATCAATCCACCATCCAATACCACCTCCAAAAAAACTGGGGATAACGAAAAAAGGGGTGATTTTCGAAGCTTCCGATATCGAAAGTGGGCGTGGTTGGAGAGCGACTTTATCCAATTTCAACAGGTATACTCCCAACGATACTAGTATGCTTTGTGCAAATTCCATCCTTCTATCGTAATCAGTTTTAAAGTCACGAACATTTTCAAAAATGCCTCCCTTATAAAAAATGTATTGAAAAATCATAAGAAAATTACCGGGGAATTCACCTATAATATTATATCGTTTTAGCCATTTCAGCTGCCGAGATATGTCAATTTATGTGACACGAAATTTTCGATATCGAAAATGGGGCGTGGTTATCATCCGATTTCTCCCATTTGCAATAGCTAGCTACCTTGGCCAGAAAGTAACCTGTATACAAAATTCCATGCAAATATCTCAATTTTTACTCAAGTTATCGTGTGCACGGACAGACGGACGGACATGCCATAATGAACTCTTCATTTCAACCTAAGAACTTTCATTTATGGAACTCAATTTCTATTTCGATTATTTTGTGCCGTTACATAGTACCGTTATGTGACAAAATTATAATACCCTTTTACTAGTACTAGTACGCTGGGTATAAATATCAATACTTGGGTGACCGAGCTTGCTCGGTGTTTTCCAATATTCTAACTTACCAACATAACCTTTTCAAAATGAGTTTCCAAAAAATACCAAATAGGTGGCAACTTTATAAACCGACTAAAGTAGCAAATCGAAGTAGAACATATTTGAACGAAGTATATCTATTCGCTCACCGGAGGTTCCTAAAGTTTTTCATGTGGCGTATTTATATATACATACATAGATAAGATAATCCGGGAAGGGATAGGGATTAAGATAGATAGGGGATCGGATTAGAGAAACATGCGGGTCAGCTGGTATGTAATAAAATACATTTTCATACAACTAATGTTCTCTGATTTTCGAAAAGGAACATATAGTCCTTTTCATAACTATAGCACACCTTGTTCTGACTTGTTCTAAGCCAATTTTGCAATTTTATTTTAATTCTCATTTTTTGCTAATATAATTCTAAATTAAAAACAGTAAAAGTCTCAGCTCTCTTTTTACTGCAATTTTTTAAAGTTAAAAAGCTGTTTGGTAAAAGTACAACATTTTTTCAAATATTTTGAATCAAAAAATGCCATTTTGTAGTTCGCTCAATTGTAGTCTAACAAAGTAAGTAAGTTTGAAGTACCTCAAAAATCTCCTTTAATTGTTAAACAATTTTTTTTTTGGCTATGCTGCGAATTTTTCTCCATATATCCCGAAATCAATATTTTTAGTTCTATGGAAAAATAATGTGTGATGCCCCCAAAAAAAATTTTTAACAATTAAAGGAGATTTTTGAGGTACTTAAACCTTACACTTTGTTAGACTAGAATTGAACAAAATGGCATTTTCGGTTTTTTGATTCAAAATATTTGAAAAAATTGTGTACTTTTACCATACAGCTTTTTAACTTTAAAAAACCAGAGTAAACGCTTAGAGCGGAGACTTTTACTGTTTTTAATTTAGAATTCTATAAGCAAAAAATGAAAATGAAAATAAAATTACATAAGGGCTTAGAACATGTCAGCACAAGGTGTGCTATGTTTATGAAAAGGACTATATACTTAATTTGGGCAAAAATTCCTAGAACCATAAAACAGTGGCCTACTACACCAACATTCCGTTTTCGTCCCGGTAAGGCATTATAAAAATCCTTATCTCGCCACTCGGCATTAGTTTGGCAAACTTTACAGGTGCCGTTCGAAGTCGGCAATTTTCTTTCTTTTTTTTTTAAATGATTGTACAAACACGTTCCAGGACTATCCTGCTCCACATTGTGGTCAATATCAAAAGAACCTTAAAATTAAAACCTACTGGTTCAGCTCTCGATGATCTTCGCTAGTCAGTAAAGCGCCAGAACCTCCATGATCTGTCTCATGTTACTAACCTTTTCAGAGAAAGTGAAACAAGCTCAATAAGGAATGTCCAATCATTGGACTGAGTCTACTAAAAAGTGCTCTGTCATAATCAATAAAATTTAATAAAGTAAAACGTTACTGTGAAATTGGCAAGATATGTGCCTGAGCTTGATATCCTTAAAATAGTCCTACCAATTTTTTTTTGGCATATTTGGCTTAGGTTAAAAAAATAACACTCAATTACCCCGCTCAAAATATTTTCCAGTAATTCGCTCTAAACACCTGCAGTCCAATTGCGGCAAGTGTGTAAAATTACCGTGACCTGTAACAATGAACTCATGAAAAGATGTCTTAGAGATAAAACATAAAAAACACTAAAAACCATCAATTAAAGGTTATTACGACTAAACACGTGAAACCCCTCGCCTGTAGCATTCGAATTTTGAATTATCCACTTCGATGTTAATTTAGGGGTGAAAAAAGAGCAGAGGAACTAAAATTGCTCTACAAGCTAAAGATATCCGCATTATGCTTAAACAAATAATGAACTAAAATTTGTGGACAAACTTGTCTAAATTATTTAATGAGTTTACATTATTTAAATAAAATGTATTATCTTTTCATAAAACTACACATAAGAATCTATAAAGACAACAAAAGTATGACTTCATATTGTATGGGGTGTAATTTGCTTGCTTGGATACATATGTGCTTAGGTTCAAGACAATTAGAAGGTGACATAAGAAATGTTCCAGTAAAATTTCTGTGAAAAGGGGTGGATGTGAGCAATGGTCATCTGCATAAGAACTGCATATCCCGCAAGGTATATTATTATCTAAAAGGCTTATGACATGAAAACTGAAATTTTGTTGCTACTTTTTTTATAATAAAAGTGGTTGGAACTGCCCATATTTCTTACTATCGCTCACACCAGTTTTTGCTGGGTAAATATGTGCACAAACTATAGTTTGCAAAAGAAGTTCATAGGTAGTTATCAGGGTTGGGGAATGCAGTAAATTTAGTGAGCACTACGGCTTTCACTAGCATAATTTTTTTAGTTATAGTTAAAAAACGAATTTAACTAACACTGAATTTTAGTGATACACTGAACCAAAAAAGTACATATTTTCTACGAAAAATTACGTATATTTTAAGAATTTTTTTCATTAAAAGCTCTCCAAAGAACATTTTCATAGAATTTAAGAACAAAAATTCGTAAATATTCATGTCAAACAAAATTTGTACAATAATTCCTCGAATCAATGAACCCATTCTTAGAATGTACGAACTCATTCTTAGAATAGAAATGTCGATCCATTCTTAAATTATACGAACTCATTCTTAGAATGTATGTTCAAATTCTTAAATTGTACGAACCAATTCGTAGAATATGTAATCCATTCATAAATTATACGAACTCATTCGTAGAACATATGAATCCGTTCTTAAATTTTACGAACTTATTCCTAAAACTTCAAAAAATTAAAATATACTAAAATAAAATTTTATTATAATTTTTATTTATTATTTACAAAAAGTAGAATTTAGGATAATAAATAATATAATGATTATTGATCAAATAATATACATAAACTTAACCGCGATCTTCCCGGATGTGTTAGGTAAACGTTTTGCATGAATAGCGCACAATTTGGTATCTTCGAAAGTCCCACAAAATATGACTCAGATGCTTCTTGCAAAGCACCAATAGCAGCAGATTCGAAAAGTAAATAAGTTTTGAAATCTTAAGCGATTTCACGAACTAAACGCTGGAACGGATGGGCGATTCAGTTGACTTCTGATAACGGCTAATTTCTCGCAAAGCTTCTGTAGGTACCAGGGCGATAACGACGGGGCTTCTTCACACCACTGGTGGAGGTGGAGGGAGCCGATTTACGAGCTGCCTTTGTAGCAAGTTGCTTATGCTAGGCCTTTCCACCGGTTGAGTTTTTTTTTTTTTCAATTATTTGGTATATTTTGCTTATGTTTCTCGAATTTTTATTATTGTTTTTTAAATTACAGTTTTATTTGTCACGCACGTCTAGCTTTGTCAACGTTTGATTGAACAATATAAGAAAAGTTCTTACATTTCGTGAAAAAGTTCTTAAACTTTAAGAAAAATATTCTTAGATTGTATGGACACTTTTATACGTACGTAATTTCTTAAAATTTAAGAACAAATTCTCAATATTTAAGAAAAAATTCAGCAAAAACAATTAATGAATTTAGTTCTTATATTTTAAGAACGAAGTTCTGACATTAATAAAATTTAACGTATTTTTTAATATATAATAAGAAACTTTTATTAAATTATATGTAATTTTTCTTAGATTTTAAGAAAAAGTCAGCGTGAACTTTTATGAAACTTTGTTCGTAAAAAACGTGTACGTTTTTGGTTCAGTGTAGTTAAATTGAAAATTCACTATCACTAATTTTATAGTGACAGTTAAATATTTAGTGATAGTGAAAAAAAATTGCACTACCATTTGAAATTGTACTAAATTACCACTAAAATTAGGAAGCTCAGGTCGATAACCCATGTTTGCTAGTTACCTTCCTATGTAATATAATCGCTTAAATTATATTTCTTGTAAATAAATAAATGCATCAAATAAGTGAGAATATAAATGAAGACATGCATGGATGAAGGGGGTATGTCGTGAAAATTGTAGAAGATAATTCATTGATGAAGGAGGTATGTACACAACCATTCAATATGAATAAAAATAAACTTATGCTTTTTATTTCGAATATGCAACGTCTTTTATAGCTTTGCATAATTTTTATGTAAGTTTTCCTTAATAGTTTTGAAAGAACCTCAAATGGTAAAGCAAAACTTTAAAGTCAATTTTCTCGTTTCACTCAAAATGCGACATACCTACCCCTTCATCCATGCATGTCTTCAAGTATGTTATATTTGAGTAGAAAATATAATTTTGCATTTCAAAATGATTATTTCAAATTGAGTTGGTGTAAACATGGGCGGCCTGCTATATTTTTATGAAATGTCCTAGAACGGGCACGAGTTTATATTTAGCAATTAGCGGTCGAATCCGGTAAAGGTGAATAAGGACGATTGAAAATTTGTCACAAAATGTTTAAAGTTCTAGTTTTAAAATTTCTATTTCCCTTTTTTAATACCAAATTTCAAAATTAGATTTTGCCTCAAAGATCCATTAATAACACAGTACAAGAAAAATTGATTTTTTTATGCAAAAGAGTAACCATAGCACTTTTCTGAAAGGGGGCATCGCGTAGACCATTTTTGCCGAACAAACTTATAGTCCAGCACGTTCTTTTTTAATTGTATCCAAAGGAAATCTTAGTCTTTTTATTGCCAACAACCTTTTCTTAGACACCGAAGCTGTAGCTCTTCAAGTTTATGTTGTTATGGTACAAAGACCCAATATGACCCCCTTAACCTTTGGGTGCAAATAAAAAATAGCTGTGACGTGCTGGACTATAAGTTTATTTTGCAAAAATGATCTACGCGATGCCCCCTTTCAGAAAAGTACTATGGTTACTCTGTTGCAAAATGGCTGTTATACAGTGTAATTCCTGTAAAGGAAAATGGCGCAGAGGATGGAAGAGGTGTGTTATATTTTAAAAACATATTTCTTATTATTAGAAAGTGGCGTAAAGCATTAATGCTGCTATCATCATCGTTCAAGTAGAAATCTACTTCGGTTGCTATAGCTCCGCCATTTGAGCTTATATATTGAGTTATATCTAAAAAATGAAGTTATTATAAACAATACACAGTATTTCTTTATTCAAACAAATACCTTTAGGGTCATTGTCGAATTCGAGAAATCGTTTAGTAGCCCGCATGGAAGCTTGCGAATTACGGTATTATTGTTAAATTCCATCGCCTATACTTTAATTTTATCCCGAACGTAGTCTATAGTGTATGAGCTAGCACTTTCCAGTAAGACCTAGCAAAATTTAAATTTTACATGGGGAATGATGGTTGCGGCAATAACTGCATCCCAGGAGTCAGAGTGCAAATAAAAATATTTTTCAAAACTTTCTAGTAACTTGGACTCAGTACATGTTTAGTGATAGTACATTTTGTAGTTATAGTGCAATTTTACACTATCCCTAAAAATTTAGTGATAGTGATTTTGAATTTTCACTAAAACTAATATTTAGTGATAGTTAAAATCAAAAAGAACTATCACTAAAAATTTAGTAGTAGTGCAATTTAGTGGTAGTGCAAATATGCCCAACCCTGGTAGTTATGTATATAGGTTTGAGTGATATAAAATTATTTCACCAGTTGCTGGTGCATGAAATTAAATTCGTCCAAAAGGCATACAGACTAGCATATTATACCTATTTAAATATAGTTGAAATTGTCTTTGGAAAAGAAAATGATCGTTTTCTTTTCCTCGAATGATTTGACGAAACTGGAGATACGCATTGGACTATATTTATTTTCGATTTCCGTGAGTCTCATTATCACCTTTGAACTAAAACTCACATTTAGTTATTCCTTATTCATTTTTTACGTGGATTTTATTTGTTAGTCAGACTTCCGAAAAGTGTTTATAGTTTTGGACATTTTCCTACAGTTTGCAGGGTGAGTTGCAATATAAAATAGTTGGTTTCGATAAAAAGGAAACACCGTTGGTTTAAGAAGTTGCTAAATGTTTTGGAGTACATATCTAGAGAAAACCAGTTCGCCCGTCTCTAAACTAAATATTTAAATTACGGCGATACTTGCCATTTATTCATACATTTACGAAAGTGATATTATTAGAGTGCCTCACTCAGCAAACAAAAAGAAACTATGTAGTTTTTCAATACTTAAACAAAAATTCAAGATTAACTGTACCTCCTTAAATTGTAATTGTTTTGATGTGTCGCCCTAATGTACATACATATGTCATCAGAGTCACGGCACTCGTCTTGCCGCAAAAGTATTCATTTGTCTTCAACCACAGATTTGTAAGTCTCCGATTGTGATGGCTAAAAAAGCGACCAAATGTGACGCTTATATATTCATGAACCCCGCGTTGACCGTGTACTTGATGTCGTTCTGTGTCGTGTAACTAGCACATGAAATCTTCTTCAAAAGCAAATCTCCTCGATCAAAGTCTTGAAGACATAGAGCACTTGTCGCTAGTTGTTGGCGACCAAAATGCGACACAAATAAAGCGAAAACGGAAGTAGTAGGTACAAATATTCGTTGAATGGGTGCATAAATTTATTTCTAGACTAGAGATAGCAAGTGGTGGGTCATCATTATAGCTTTAAACAAACTTAAAATAAAAATTCAACATAAATTATAAAAAATACACATATACTTGCTTGCCGGTCAGGCCACCTGGCATAAAAAAGCAACACTAAGCTCATTTTCACTGAAGCAAAAATAAAAAGAATCATCGAGTTACCTTCAAAGCAATAACACAGGCTCGGTGTTGGACGGAGAAGAAACTGTTCTTTGAGACTGAGCTCTCCAATATACCATATCGTTGCTCCCAACGAAGACTAACACGGTTCAGTTAGCGTGGAAGACTAGCACGGTTCGTTGTCTGCGTGGAAAACTAGCACACTTCACTCTCTACGTCGAAGACTAACACGCTTCAGTTTTCTGCCAGGAAGACTAACACACTTCCGTTTTCTGCGTCGACGACTAATACGGTTCAGTTCTATGCGAACTGTTGCAGAAAAATTAAGTGTGTTTGTCTTCGACGCAGAAAACTGAAGCGTGTTAGTCTTCTTCACTTCAATATCACGGTACAGCAAAATTGAAGTTTTTGGAAATCCCACCGGGTATCTCAGAGGTTTCTGAAGGTTTTGGGTGTGCTGAATCTGAATCTGAAGGCAGATTTTTCGGGTCACCCTAGGTTTTCGTTCCAGAGGGTGGTTTGTAAAGAGATCGGTAGTTATGGAAAAAAAATATTCTTTAATAATTCAAGGAACAAGGAATCAAGGAACCATAATTTAATTTTAGTTTTTATATTTGTACTCCGGTAAAAAAAAAAATTCTGTTCAAATAACGATAATTCCCACAGAGACAAATTGGTAGATATGTAGCTTAGCTTCGCCGTCAGAAGGAAAACTTCAAAAGTCCCCATCGATCCCAATTGTGCTAAAAAAGTTTTTGGGAAACAAAAGTCGAGAAAAATCCAAATTTGAGCCTTTTTTTAATTTTCATTGACCTTTGACCCCGAACAAAATTTTTAGTACACATGGGATCGATGTGGACTTTGAAGTTTTCTTTCTGATGGCGAACATAAGCTTCTCACAGAAAAGTTGGCTCGGTGGGAGTTATTGTTATATAACCACTATTTTTATGTCAATTTTGACCGGACTAATATCATTTTCTCCCTTTTGATTATATTTTCTAAAGAAAAAGTTCTTAAAAAATAAAATTCGACAAGCTATGACTTCTTTTTTTTGTAACACAAAATGTGGGTTAGGGTTTTCAACTAAAATTTTTGCAATGCTCACATTCCCTGTAAGTATTTCAGTCGTGCCACCAACAGGAGTGCATTCCTTGCTAGTGCTGTGTTAAAAAAACTTTAATCGAAAATGTATGCACTTTTTATATTTACGTAATTTATTTACAAGCGTTTAAATCAACTTGTTAACTTGTCGTTTAATCAATAACATTTGATCGGCGCTTCGAGTGACTTAATTAGGCGCCCAACGCCACAATTTAACACTTTGCGCATGTAAATTTGGCAAATTTTGTGCTCAAGCGGCATTGCATTGCAAACAGTTTAGCCTGGCGCTTATGTAAACTGCGATAATAACTGGAATCGACAATTTTGGGACAAGACGCACTCACACACTTCACACTGCAGAGAATCACCCCGGACCATGCCGCTCTGGATCTGGTAACTTTTACACAGCCTCAGGTTGTCAATCATAATACTCATTAAAAGCAAATTATTTGTTGGCGAATGAACAATATATGGCAATGTAAATTAATGCGTTAACAAAAAGGGACACCGCACGGATCGTCGTTCGTGAAGACCGCAGAGGTAACAAACGCAGGCGTTTTTGGACAACGCATCGGCTAATGGATGTACATAAATACATTGAGTTGAGGCTGGGGCGCATAATTACAAAATGAAGAAATTTATTCAAGCTTTCGGCACATTTGGCAGATGATACAGTGCCTGCCGCTACGACGCTTGGCCATTTCAGTGCGCCTACATATTTAAGTACATGCCACATACACACTGACATACATATGTGGTCATCAATAGTGCGTCGATGAAGTTGGTGACTATGACGATGATGGGATGGTGAAGGTCTCTTCACAAAGCGGAAGATGTTTAGTTACGCTGCGAAACTTTGTTGTTTACCGCGAAATGCGTGAAAATCAATGAAAAATGCATAATTTCATATATTTTGTATTTAAAATGCCGCAACGAATACATAATGCCAAGTCAGACGCCATGTCGGTGACGCGTACATTGATATATGAAGCGTCTGATGTGACAGCCGTAGCGTTTAATGTCAGTTTTGGCGGTTGCATGTACTGGACTATTTCCCATTAAGCATTCTTCAATATTTATAGAGTTTTAAAGGCGAAACAAGAACACAATTTGTTGAACTTCAAAGGTCTCCATCGATCCCACACAGTAAAAAATTAAAGTTTACTTTTAATGCCAGTCGCTATTGAAATGAAACCTTTTTGGGAATTAAATTTGAGTTGTAATACTAAATAGTATTATTTTAAGACTAGGAAATTTTATTAATCCAAAATGGTATTAAAATAATACCAAAATAATACTAAAGGGCTCTCTCTTTAGCGCTCTCTCTCCTTATAATGTTTTAAGTGTTTTTGGTTTAAAAACAAAACCGTAAAAGTATTAAGTATTAAAATAATTACTTTTTAGCATTGAATTAAGTACGGTGGTTTGTTCTTCAGAGCACGCGGTTCGTCGCTATCATTTGGAACACAGCTGCAAGCATAAGTACTCGGTGACTTGTTGGTAGACATCTCCGTTTAGCATTCAATTAATTGTGAGTTCGACTCTCGGTTAAGGCAATATAATAAAACTGTTGAATTTTTTTTTTTTTTTTTGCCTGAGAGAATCTTCGACTGAATTCCTCTCTCTCTTAGTTAGACCGAACATGGTATTAATTTAATACTTTTCGGCGTTGTTATATTGAAACACCGAAATGGTATTAAAGTTAGACTTGACTGGAAATTCGTGAAGTGGGCACGTGATTTTTCTCAATGACGAGAAACCCGTTTTTTTTTTTTGCAATTAGTAGTAAGTAAGTTGTTTTTGGGAAAAAAAAATTGTGATTTTTTTTGCTATGTAAATAAAACATAAGTTTTTCTTTCTAAATGAATATCTCAAAAACTGGTGGGTCAAATGAAATGAAATTTTGAGGGTATGTTAAGTTGAACATGAACTTTACAAAAATAGGATTTTCATGAAAAAAAATTGTTTACTACTTTTTAATAACATTTATTTAAAAAATGTTTTTTTTCAGTGTTCTCAATCGTTTGAAAACATGTTTCCTTACAAATTTAACTGTCTATATATAAGTATTTAATTGAGATTGTGAAAAAATTTTTTGGGATCGCACTTAACTTCGGAAATGCCTTGCAATCGGCACAGTTTTTTTGGCGTTGAAAGAAACGAAGCGCATACATTATACTGGGCCAAAAAATAAAAAAATTGTTTTTTTTCAAAAATTATATTTTTAAGAGAGGTGACAAAAATTACTTGTAATTTTTTAAGATTTTTAAATTAAAGAGGTCTATCATCGCTAGTTTAGATGTTACAGACTTTACCTCATATTTGGTATAAAAACGACAAATCATTGTTGTATAACGCCATTTACCTAACATATCTTTAAGGGAAAAATTTAATTCTATAAAGTTCAAAATCATCTTAACATAACCTCAAAATTTCATTTCATTTGACCCACCAGTTTTTGAGATATTCATTTAGAAAAAAAAATTAAAATTTTAATTTGAAAATTTAATATTCATTTAGATTTTTTTTAAATAGCAAAAAAAAAATTTTAAAAGTTTATAATTTTTTTTTTCAAAAACGACATACCAATTGAACTTTTCTTCCTGGAAATTCCAAATAAATATGGTTCCAGCATTTTTAGAGTAAGAGTAACCAGTTGTGAGATATCGCGATTGTAAAATTAGCCCTGGAATTTATATAAAAATATATGCCACGTATGGACTTTTCAGGATTTTTCTCAAAAAGTTGTATAGCATATTAGGTATAAAACTATCCTAAAGTTCAAAATAAGTCCATATTTCCTTATGTTACATAATTTTTTCCCAACGATTAGGCAGTGATATGATCGTCGCTATTATTTAGAACAAAGCTGTAATTAGACGCTGGCAAGCCTAAGTATACGATCTGCGGGTTAGGGGTTTAGAACATGCCCGAGGTAGGCATACCGGTCGTAAGAGGCGACTAATATGCACATAGGTAATTGACGTGCTACTCGATGGTTGATCTACGGATATGATGCCTCTCACCTCTCATTACCCATCTTCTCCTTCCTCACGGATGGAGGGATGCCATGACCTAGAAGGTTCCACTGGTCATACCAAATCGCTTCTACGACAGTCGGGCAGTACCGCAAGGGAGTACCGCAGCGTGCCGGGGTCATATCCGGCCAAGGACTGTCAACTTCGGCATCACTCCCCAAAACCTTCGGGGAGTGTTTTGCTGTTAACAACAACAACAACAACAACAACATCTGAGTTTAGCCGAAAGTTGGGAGTTCAATTATCGGTGAAGGCAACATGAGAACTGGATTTTTTTTTAGATTAAGTAAGTATCATATTTACTTAACTTAATGACATGTGCCCGACGTTTTAGTACAAGTCCTACTTAAAAATAAGTTTAAGTATAACAACTTTTTTTCTTTTAAGGTAGTCCTGGTGCAATATTGTCCCCTTCATTTGCTTGAATTTGCAAGGAGCTTTCCTAACTTTTAGGAAATCATTTTTATCAGTGTATGTATGTATGTACATATTTGTGTGATCTTGCAACGTTTGCATTTCTGCCATCAGTTGGCTCAAGCTATTGGATAACCTCAAGAAATCGTTCTTAATCTCACTGCTATCCCTCACAATCCAATCATGTCTTCGCCCAGTATAATATTGTATCATATCCTTCATTAAATATACAATGGTACAAGATCTGTCCGCCACTGCTGTTACTTGAGTGGAACATAAATTTGCATGAACGATATATTCCCACTAACCGACCCACCATATTGAGTACCTCTAAAACAATACATTGCTTAACAGTTTGAGCTATGATCATGGAATAAACTACATACTAGCTGCCTCTCCTTCTTGCTAGTCCTTTTCTTGCCTTTTTTAACTGTCTTTTTGCATATTATGCAAGCTTATCGATCATAAAAGGCGTTAGAAATCGCGCGAAAGCGTATCAATTTCCTTCAGTAGCTTCCGCCGTTTAAACATCCCAAAACCAATTTCAATTCGATTGCTTTGAATTCGAGCGGCTAAAATACTGCTGCTGATCACAATTGTGGTACTGAGTCCTAGTGAAGGTGGTGGCAAAGTTGTTATGTTTGATGGCGTGCGCTCCTTGTTCTTAGTGTGTTGCTGTTGTTATGTTGTTGATATTGACTGCCAAAACGTGACGACAAGTCACGATTTTGATGAAATTAAATTTTTGCCATCCAGTAGTTTCGTATCGCTGCCTGCCAGATTTTTGCATCAACTGCGCGAACTCTATTAAGATGTTGCATTTGTAGTTGCAATTGTAGATATCTATTATATTGTAGTTGTGATATTAAAATTTAGTGAATTAATTTGCGCCATCGCCATCGCCAACACTATCGCCACACCACTGTGGTGCATTGCAGACAGCCATATGCATAATCAGCTAGAGCTGCTTTTTTTATTTCTTATTTTTTGGTTACTTCTAAAGTGTTACTAATTCTATAGCATTCAGCTCGACTTTTTTAAATTTAAACTTACACCATGAAATTACGTTTATCGGAAGCTGTAATCATATTTACTAAGGTTACACGATACTCTAAAATCAATCGACTTACCAACAATTGATGGAACGTACGTAAACACTTTTGCAAATATGAATTAAAAATATGGCATTGCGGGTATTCGTAAAGGGTGTCCCAAAATCCGCAACCAAAATACCTACAGCAAATGTATGGATTTTATGTGGTATTTTCCTTCAGAGCACACTTAATCATATTTCAGAAGTATTTTTTTAAAAAACATTTCAAGCCTCTTAGGCTCACTTGCACAAAGAAAATGTATATTTTTAACTCAGAGTAAATGTCAAATGAGAGGTTAAACGCAAACGTTTTTGACAACTTTTCAAATTAAGTAGCTCTGAGTTAAAAAGATAACTCAGCGTCGTGTAAGTGGGCCTTATGGGCTAAGAACTGGCATTTCATTCCGACTATACCGTTGGCGTCGCAGTAGGAACCATACATCTTATGAAGAACTTTTTCTCCGAGTGGTCCTATCGCAATCCCATTTTCTTTCGACACTGTCAATGTTTATTAGTTAAGTTGGATTGCGGTGGCTTGTACTTTCTACGCTAACACATTTAGGATCCAAAGGTCCCGTTGTAATACTGCATGGATCTCAAACCAACGAACTCGATCAATTTTGAGAATTTCAGGGAGAATGTATTTCGGCTTTATTCTACATAATTCGCCCCATAATAAAACCCCCAACCCCAAGTATTTCTGTCCCTCTGCCACAAAGTGCAGCACGGCTCACCTTAAATGATTTTAGCCTCGAGGTCAGGGCGCAGTATATTTTGCTTTACTTTACAAAAAATCATCAGAGACGTTTTTGAAAGAAACCAATTTTTTACACGGTATCGGAAAACTACCGTTTTTCACATTTTGAAAAAAGCTATATATTCTGAAAAAGAAGCTAAAACCCGATCATTCTAATGTTTTACTCTAAAGGAAAATTAAAAACAAGAAAAAGAAATTTTTCGAGTACGCAGTTTGATAGAACAGCTAGTTTTGAAATGTGAAACACCCCAGGGTTACTCTTTGGATAAATTTTGGAACGTATTGTTCGGCAAATCTGGCCAAATGTGATGAAATTCCAAATTTGGAAAATTTGATTTGTATGGTGCAGTGTGAATGTATTGTAAGTTTAGGTACTTAGGGGCTACCGTTTTTAGCGTTTTTTTCTTAAGGCGACTCTGTTTTATTTTCATAATAATAGTTATGAAAATCCGGTCGTTGAAGAGTTTTGGAGGCGAGTTGGTCAAAAACAATTTTCGCGTAATGGACGTCATTGATTAAAAGCTGGCAGAATATGACTTCGAAGACTGCCAGAAGGTAACTTTCCCGTTTTTTGTTAAGGGAAGACTCCCCCTCTTTAAACAACTTTTGAGTGAACCAAACTATTTTTCTGATTATGAAGGTTCTTAGAGTTTTTACAGTAGAATCTTTATCTACTCTTAGAATTTTTGGATTAAGAATATTTCTTCTACAATGTGGTCTTAGATTTTGGACGTATGTAACTCTGCTCGTCCAATTGTTTTCTATGCCCATTGTCATCAGAGCTTCAAAGATCACTATCGGTGTGATGTCATTCAATGCTCGCTCCAGAAAAAGCTATGAGTATTGTTGCCTTAATTTCTAAAGGATTTTCAATATGCGTTACTATGTGCTTCTGTGGATGTACCTTACATATAAGCATGTTGTGTAGTACTAGACTGTCTAACTTGTCTCTAAAGTGAGACTCACAGTCTCAAGTACCTTAAGGTGGAAGGACGCCAAACTGATAGGTCTGAAATCTTTAGGGCCAAGGCTACCTGCCTTAAGTATAAAAATTACCCCAGAATCCTTCCAAGGGATATTTATGTAGCGATACCTTCCTTACACCTTCATATGTATATGGCCTGTAACCATAGGATATTCAGCTTCAAGGGTTATTGAGGTTGTATCTGTACCTATACTCGGTGCTTTGAGTTGCCTAAATAACCCATTAGCCCATTCGTGCTCGCCCCACCTCCTATCTGGTTGATACCTACAACCATTTTTCACTCAAATAATCTTTCTTAGACTAGAACCCTCTGATACTTATTCAATTCCGAGCTATACATCAAGGCAAGAGTGATAATCCGCTGAATTTCTAGGCGGTCATTATTTTCGGTGGTGATAACGATGGTTCCCCAATAGACAAAGCTCTTCGCAGTTTCAAATTTCTAACTATCCAGCTGACGCAAATACTTCGTCTAGCAACGTGCCGATTTCGCAAGATAATAACCACTGTCGAGGAGTGACCTCTTCACGAGGAATTTTTCTTAGGTGTCCCATCAAATATTAGATTTAACATAACTTTCTATTTATCGAATTTGTCCTTTCCTCTGTCCTTATTTGTTTCTAGTCGGCTTTCCTATTCTAAAGCTAAAAAATTAAGACAACATAGTAGATTGAGTCACCTGTTCAATAGGTGATGCAACTATGTATATGTATGAGTATATCTAATATCCCAACAAACATCGAGCACGAAAAACTCAAACGTTTGAGAAAACATCTATTGTCAACTATTTCTCAAATGTTGTTTATATAACAGGATTATTTGTTGAACTATATTAATTAAAAAAATATTGTGTAAAATTTAACTGCATAAATGGAAACTCGCTTTTTATTAAAATGGGTATTTGTTTTGCATGATTGGCATCTCTGAAAAAATATTTCAATGAGAGCATGTGGATTCCATTTCGATCCACTCCGCTCAGTTTGAGAAACGTTTGAAAATTCTGCTGTTCTCAATTTGAAAATCAGGGAAAATCCCATATTAAAAATGAGCCTTTTAGGTTGAGAATGCTATCAACGGTTATTTCGCCTCAAATTGAAAACGAACGTTTGAGATTTGAGAAGATGGTTGGTTCTTAAATGCATCTCAAATTGAGATTAGCTAAAAATGTTTGTTGGGATGTTTGTAAACACAAAGCACACATACATACAAACACAACAGCGCACTTGTTCAGTGAGTGCAAAAACCTTCAGATATATGTTTTCTTACCAACAATTCTCCTTTGAAGAACCTCGCACACTTCCATTTGTTATTCATTTTATTCAAAATTCGTTCGGAATGGCCATGCGACTGCGCAACACTAGCTATAGCTCCAATTTATTTGTTACGCTTGGCTAACGTCGACAACAACGCGTCACCTTTGGAAAGAAGCTACATGAAACTTGTTGACGATAGCGAAGGCTTTGCTTTGGTGTTTGGCAGTAAAAGACGTTGGTTGAAGAAGACCGGTAGGCTTTTGGTTGAACTGATCTAGCATTGCTGTTGGTCACTTTGGTTAAAGCTGTTGGCTATGGCGGTGGGTAGCATTATGTCAACATCAAACGGATGTACAGTACATGGACTTTGCAATTATTTGACCAAAGTGAAAACATGAAAATGTAGAACAACAAAAACCCATGATGCCGTCGTCGCATTGATGCCGCCAGTAGCGCCTCGAGCTGCTAGCCTCGTCCAGCGTTACGCTCTGGCGGACGCACTGAAATCGTTAAAAATAACGAATACTAAATGAAATGGTTATATCTCCTCAACATAATAGCAATAAAAATGGAAGTATTGCACCAGTCTTTTTCTTACACACAACCACACGTATAGGTGCACTCAAGCTTATTAGAGCAATGGCACAATCGATCGATTAATTGCATGCTTCGCAAGAGTTGCAAAAAAATCTTTACAAATACAACAATCCATATAAATAGTTGTGTTGCACTTGGTATAAAACACAATTTTCCAATGATTACATGCCATCACTTTAGTGACGGTTGAACGCGTACATTCCAGTGCCCACCACCACAAATAAGAGCCACAGTGGCGTCAAACGCTAACAGTAATGATGAGTAGTGCCACATTCGGAGGGGACTTGGCCACAAATTATGTAATGTTACGCAATTTTAGCTGGCCAAAAAGCATTGGGCCAAGACACGGGCCAATTGTTTGTCGTTGCTTTGTTGAATGTGAATAACCGCAACAACAGTAGCTACTGCTGCTGCTACCGAAGTGTTACAAGTGTTAACAAATAAGGCACACACATACCCATTTACCCAACTATCAAAACACAATGGAATGTTGTTAATTTGTCAATTGTCATTAGCTTTTGAAATACGAAAACCAAACAACAAAATAAAAAGGCGGTCACAAGCTCGATGGCACAGCGGTAAGGCACCTTCTTGCATGCATTGCACCTCGAACCGCTCAAAAGCTCAATGCTATTGGGTCAACTGCGACCTAGAGCCAAACCACAAAAGTCTGCCAACAATTTTTGTCTGATTGTGCTTGGGCACGTACTGACATTAATATGTCATTGCTCGCTTACATCTAGCCCCGATTACTTCCCAGCTTCCTGGCGTGGTTGCAATATAACAAACGTTTTGTCTCGCTTTTTCTTTGTATTTACTATATTGTGCCCATTCGAAGTTAGCGGTCACACGCATTCCCTGCTACTGTTATTAACGCTGGTTTTGGCCATTGTTTCGTTTTGTGTTAAGTTTTGTCATTCGTTTCACGTGAGTGATGTCACTTATGAAACTTTTTTATTAACTGCTTATCGCTTACCTTAATTCACAAAGGCCTTCTCTACATAGAATTTGCATTGCAGATAGGGCCTTTGTGAATTAAGGCAACGTTATGTATGTTTGCATACATGTACTTCATACATGCTTAAACGTTACTGTGTGTATAGAAAAAATTGCACTGAAATTCTAAAAGAGCAATAGCTACAAAATTTCACGTTCCTACTTCTCTAATTACAGGAGTTATATACCAAAATCCGTTTATCGCAACAATCGATTGTATGCGGGCTATGTGAAAAATGAATCTAATCTTATTGATTTTCAACAGCGATATTGCATATATAAAAACAGTGCTACTTACGAAATTTCACGCTCCTATCAGTTTAATTACAGGAGTTATAGCCCAAAATCCGTTTATCGGAACAATCGATTATATGCGAGCAATATGTACCTAATATAGGTCCGATCTTGCTGGTTCCGATTCTATATTAGAAAATGGTGGCCGCATGCAAAATTTCAGCCAAATACCTCAAAAACTGAGGGACTAGTTTGCATTTAAACAAACAGACATACAGACGGACCGACGGGCATGGCTAAATAAACCCAGCTCGCCATCCTGATCATTTCGGTATACTTATTGATGGGTCCATCTCTTCTTCTTCTCATACTTACAAACATCGGTCCAAAGTTATAATACCATTTGATGTTCATGAAAGGTATAAAAACGTTAATTTTACCATTTCTACATTACCGTGAAATGCAGAAAAAATGTGAAATAAACACGACCATTATGTACATATTATTAAAGCAATACTCATGTATAATTAACACGAAATGTACGTACCTTCAAAAAAACGTAAAATTGACAATCAAAAAATGTTTAGTTGAAAGGAGAATCACATCCAAATAATCGCATTTGATTAGGTGATTTTGAATAAAAGGCACATATTTAGACGAAGTTTGTCAAGAAAGAGTTTTTACACGATAAAAAATGCAATTTCAAAAAACAATCTCCCTAATGTTACTTCTTTCAAAATAATTTCGTTAATTTCTTATGGAATTATACGTAAAGACACAATGCAAACATTTTAAGCTGAAGTTTAGAACTTTGTGTAAAGTGTAGAAAAAATCGGGAAATTTTTAGCAAAAGTTGGACTCTTTACTACCTATATTAATATACCAAACCCCTGCGGGTTAGGAGTTTAGAATATGCCCGAGGTAGGCATCCCGGTCGAAGAAGGCGGCTAATATGCACATAGATAATGACGTGCTAACTCGATGGTTGATCTACGGATATGATGCCTCTCACCTCTCATTACCCATCTACTCCTTCCTTACGGATGGAGGGATGACATGGCCTCAGGTCACACCAAATCGCTACCACGACGGTCGGGCAGTGCCGCAAGGGAGTACCGTAGCGTACCGGGTTCGTATCCGGGCCAGGACTGTCAATTTCGGCATCACTCCCCAAAACCTTCGGGGAGTGTTTTTTGCTGCTACAACAAAAACAACAACCAATCTCTAAACTTTAGCTTACAATGTTCGTAAAGTATTTTAACTTATGTATATATCCATAAACAAATTAGCACCAATATTTCAAAAAAGCGACTTTGGCGAAAATTGCAATTTTCGAGGGTGAAAAAGAACTTTCTTGATAAACTGTATTTTTTCTATGCACAAACAGGAACTTATCACAGTTGCTCCCTTGTAAATATAATACAGTCCAACTTCTTTGTAGTTAATTCCCAGGGACTCGAAAATCACTTCACTATATTTTAACATGATAATGTTATAAAAATGTTTGATTTACAGTTTATATAACAATATGTTGTCGAAATGTATATTAACAGGAGAAATTGATATGACAGTGATAGTGATTGGCTCAACAAGTTTCTTATCAATTTGACGTGAAACTGGTTGTTTTGATAATTTTTAGTGTCAAATACAACTTTTCGAAGTAGGGGATGGATACCCCACGTTTTGGAAAAGCCGCCTAAATTTAAAAATATTAGATTTATTTGAATATTTTTTTTTTAACATATGTATGTACTACATATTATAATATGTAGTCCAATACTTTAACTTTAATTGTAGTAATTTTGGTTCACCTATCTTACACAGTTTTTTCAGAAATAAGATTTTCCTGAAACCTTCTTTTTGAGGGATAGATGCCTACCTTATGGATAGTTGCCCCACCATGGAAATATTGCGAAGGATAGATGCCCTTTATTTCACGTAAGCGAAAAACTCAAGCCAATTGCAAGATACTTCTAATCATACTCCAAAACCATAATAAAGCCAATATTTTGTGCATTTTGCTGGGATAGATGCCCTAATAGCCAACTTTTAGGAAAAGCCACTAAAGGCATCTATACCTCGAAAAATCAGGGCATCTATCCTGTTTGATAGGGATAGGTGCCCTCGTATTTTTTAAACAAATTATTAACAAAGACAGATTTATTAATACCTATAAGCAGTCTCAATGAATCAATATATTGAAGTTAAAAAAAAAATTGAATCGAATTAATTACTAATTATAACTCCAAAAATAAACCTTTAAAACTTTTACGTGGTTTAGAATTTCTCCGCGAATATAAAAAAAAAAAAAAAAAAAAAAAAAGTTTTTGAATATGGGGCATCAAAATTACCTAATGCATTTTTAACAATAAAAATCAATATGACAATTTAATACTCGTACAAACAAATGTTGATTCAAGAACTTTTGTACCAATTTAACGTAAACCCTGTTTATTTGATAATTTTCGATTGATAAAGCAGAAATGTTAGTTTTACAAGCGACTTTTTTTTCGGTACGTAAAAAGATGAGATTGCGATAGGTACCTAACTAACACGATGGAAGTTAACTTCCAGCTATACCTATCGACACTTCCGCGGAATTGTAAATGTATTATTTTAAATAAACATTGCTTAGGCAACAACAAAAAATGTTTACTGTCATTAATTAATTTCTTAATTTAGATGAATGATAGTAACTAAGGAATCAGACCACAAGCAGATGACAAAACTCTACAAAAGTTGATTTCTTAATTGCTGCTACCATCATAGTATAATAATATGTAAGAATAATTAATGCATTATATGTTTTTATAATTTATTTACCTCATTAGTGGATTCTATTTTATTTAATTTTTAATAACTATTAGATAATTCATCTCTGTGTTGATTTCCTCATTGTCCATAAGTAATGGTTATATTAAGCATTCTGGTGCCTATTTATATGAATTCATTCATTCGCACCACCAATTTTGAGTTCGAATATGATTTCGAGTGACTAATTGAAAGAATTTTTTTTTTCTAATTTTATTCAAATAGCATTAAAAATCAGGGAACATTAATCACAGATAATCAGTAGTTTACACTTATACATGCGTCGATATATCTAAAATCATTAGTATGCCTGAATATGTCAACACACCCAACAAAAAATGGTACAAGTTGTAATGAGATATATGGAATATGGGAATGGAGCTGCTAACCCGATGACTCATTTATGACGCTTTTCGAGCATGATTTATTCCGGTATTTAGTTTTATTATGTTTTGTGTTTATAGTTATCTAAATTCGCAAAGGCCCTATCCGACACAATTCTCGAAAATATGTTTTTCATATATTTTAGTATGATATATCAAGTTTGGACGGAAAAAAATCGTCTAGGCGGTTAGGTGGCTATTACTACTAGCAATAATAACGGAGATATGTAAAGAAATTAATTTTTGTATTTCTCCTGTACAATTTTTTTATGTCAGTTGGGGCTTTTGTGAATTAAGTTAACGATATGTACTAGGTACTTACAGACTTAAAAAATTATATTCTAAGTGAAGAAAAAGTCAAAAGTGGTCTAACAACGTTCAGGCAATTTGTTATAATTATTTTGAATAAACGATATGAGTCCGATATAAGATGCATATATTTTTGGTGGAATATATATAAGTAAATATGTACGTGTGTAGTGACCATTGATGGCGGCTTGTCAAATACAAATGTCATAATGATGAATGATCGAAGTCTTGTAACTAAAATGATGATTAAATTCATCAAGACAGTATTTGAATTGGGTAATGGGGCAAGTGACAAGATGCTCCGATTGACCAAAACAACAAAACAAAATATTACTACATGGATAATTAAATGGCATTCAACGACAAATGAAGAAACTAAAAAGGCCAAGCATGAAATAAACAAACAAAAATTAAAAAGCTAGAAATATACATTCAACGACACCTGTATATATAAAGATCAATCAGCTTTTTGCTCTAAGTCAATTCACAGAGTCAAGCGAATAGAACTAATTGACTTCTTCCGTCACATGGACGTCAGATTGCTTGGCGTGAAAACCACGAAACAACTAATACAAAAGTTAGGAAATTCCAAATATATGTATGTTTTGTCTTTGATTTTTGCGCATGTATTGATTAACAATTCAAAGCTTAAACTCCGAGGATGAATATTAGGGCTAGGTTATGTTCAGGTGGCTGCCGCAGAGGCACACCTAGGCCAGTATTAAAAGGCCCGTTGTGCCTGCCATAGCAGAATCCCGGGACTAAAACTCCTAAACCGACACCGTTACTCCTCCTCGAACCATTTAGATGACTTGATGAAGTCCATCAAGTCCTTTTTGTCCAGCTCCGTGACCTGGCGTAAGCTAACCAGAAAGGACACTCCCAAAAAGCGCATTCTCGCCCCACTTAAAGCCGGGCAGTTGCAGATGAGGATGAATACTAAATCATAGAAATCAGGGTTGTGTAATGAGAATTTAGAAATTGTATTAAGGCCAAAAAAAATTGTACTTTTTAGATTCCTAAATTAGTCGCCTTTTTTAATTTTCTTTACTGTAATAATCATAAGGTATGAAATTTATGAATTTTTTTTATTTATCAACAAAGTTATCGAGCTGTGTGCGCAAAAAAGACGTACGAGCCATGATTTTCGATTAAAGTGTTTCTTATGAAAATGTATTTACTATGACACGTTTAATTGCTACGCAACATACAGTCATGAAGCTAGACCAAAATCAATTCTGTCGTAAGTACTTTGTTTGTTATTAATTTTCGAAAGGGCAAAGTGGCTGTTACATCTATTTTTTCTTCTGGCTCATACGTCTTTCCTGCGCACACGTCTCGTTATTTTCCAACCCAATAACAGTTTATGAAGTAAATTAATCAGATGTTTTTGTTTGGTTATTAGATAAAAGTGAATACTGCAAAGAAAAACTATGTGAAGAAAAGAGACAGACACGGTGAATACCATTGACGTTTCTGAGAGTGTTGGCTTCATGCTTTGTTCGAAAGAAAACAGAAAACTAAGTAGCTATAGGTAAAAGTGCATCAAATATGCCTCCGTAGTACGTAAGTACTTTGTTTAGTCATATTGTATCAAAAAAGTCCGATTGGATCGAAAAACCCAACCCTGATAGAAATAATAGGACGGATATTCGAGGTGGCTGGGTGAATTATGTGTATGTGCTGGCCTATCATGCTGAAGTTTACAGTTTAAAATACCATCATAAGGCACGTTTTTTCAGTGAAACTTTTAACCACAGACAAATTTGACTAAAGTTTATCCCATACAAATTGGCCGTTTAAACTCAGCTTAAACTGGCAGTGTGGTTAAAACTTGCACTAAAAAACTGGGCCTTAGACCATCAAACGTATTTAAAAAAAGTTTAGAAAAAGTCCTCGTCATCGGTTCATTCGAGCGTATTTCTGTCATACAAAAATTGGAATTAGAAAAGTCGCAAGTGATGACAAAATCCAGGGTTATGAGAAATAAAAATTTCACATTCATTGGAAAAGGCCACAATGGACCTTATGGTCGCAGTGCAATTCTCAAACCTTATATCTATTCATATATTTGGAAAGAGAGCATAAAACGTGAGACATTTTTTACTTTCTTTACCTTTAAAATACCAATCCACTTACTCTTGTAAAATGCAATCAAAGTTTAATATGTTGTTACTCATACGCCCCGTGGTAATAAAAAGAATTAGAAAAAGTGTATTTTTAAGTAAGGGGCTGCTTGATGCTCCCGATTTCTTTTTTGTTAAGATGATTCTGTTTTATTTTCATTAAAGAGGTAATAAGTCTCCGGTTCTAGAGCAGTTTTGGTGGCGAAATGGTAAAAAAAAGCGAAAACATCATATTCTTAGTGCGGCTGAGTTCAGAAAACCCAGCATATTATAACTTCAAATGTTTTCAGGGGGTAACTCGCTGCACTGAAGCAAAAAATTTTCCAAGAAAAAGTACATGAATTTTAAGAATTGTTAATTAAAACCTCTCCAAAGAAATTTTCATAAAAATTTAAGAATATTTCTTAGAATATAAGTACTTGTTCTTAAAATATGTAAACAAATTAGTCCGGTCAATATAGACATAAAAATATTGGTTAAATAGCACACGGAGAGAAATCTATGGATGGAACATCCATAATTATTGATACTACATTAAATAAAAATTAGTAATCCTGCCCCATCAATGAATATGGATGTTCCTTCAATACATTTTTGATAAATCACTCACTTCTAAATACTTGGTTTAAAAAACAAAATTTCATACAACTTGACATCTGGTTTCAGTGGGACGCGAACACTGCTCCTGTGTTACGTTAGCCCAGTGTTCTACCATTTGGCTACGGTATATTATAAAATTTTTAGAAAAATAAGAAGTAAGGAAATTAAAAAAATTTTGATTCCAAAAAAACCCTACACAAGTTGTAATAATGTTAGGAAATCCATAGTAAAAATTTTTGAACTATATGATTATGCGTTCCAGAAAAATTTACATTTCGTCCATTTGGAGCAAATAATATTTGATAAATTGCTCATTCTGAATGAATGTTGAATTAAACTCGTCGGTATCAATAGTGATATTGTCACAACATTCAAGGCATTTCTCTCAGTGCAATAATTCCCACAGAGCCACATTTTTGCATACAGCTTAGGTTTGTCTTCAGATAAAAAACCTCAAAAGTCCTCATCGATCGCACGTGTGCTAAAAAAGTTATTCGGAGTCAAAGGTCAAAGTTCAAAGTTTTAGGTTTTTTGGACTTTTCTCGAAAACGGTAAGTTGTTTCGGAAAATTACCTGAGACCAAGTTGTAGACCTGGAAATTCTCTACATTTCTCTAAGGGGAGCCAGTTCTAAGATATCGCGACTGTAAAATTAGCTCTGGAAATTATATGAAAATATATGCCACGTATGGTCTTTTCAGGAATATTATCCAAAAAATTTAGTATGCGTAGAAAAATTTTCTTTTATCGTTCATTTGTCACGAAGTTCCCCTATCGACAATGAAAATAGTTATTTTTGTGAGGCCTATAGTTCCCGAGCTAGAGCCACCTTTTCTCCATGCATAATATCAAAAAATACTAGTCCGGTAAATTTAGTTTACCTTGTATAACAAAAATTCCGACGGGGACAAATTTTTTGGAGGAGCTTAGGTTCATCCCACGGAAAAAGCTGCAAAAGTCCCCATCGATCCCATTTATGCTAAAGAAGTTATTCGGGGTCGAAAGTCGAGAAAAATAAGAAAAACCCTCAAATTTGGATTTTTCTCGACTTTTAACCCCGAATAACTTTTTCCCCACAAGGTGGAACTTGGACTTTTGCAGTTTTCTTCCTTGGAATGAACGTAAGCTCCCCAAAAAAAATATCCGTGTCGGAATTTTTGTTATACAAGGTAAACTAAATTTACCGGACTAGTATTTTTTGATACTAAGCATGATGAAAAGGTGGCTCTAGCTCGAGAACTATAAGCTTTATAAAACTAAAAAGAGAATTTTTCTCTTCCATACGTGGCATATATCTGTGGAAACCCGCTTAAGTCGAGATAAGTAAATTTTCCAATTTCTTTATCATAAAAGCACATTTTCATGAAGGTAATTTCTGTCTTAACGGCGTACAGATAGCGTGAGTAGCTACAAGGGATCCCGGGATGCCGTTGTTTTTTAAGTCCCGAAAATCCCGGGATTACTAGACCTAAATCCCGGGTTCACCGAAAATAGTTTTAATGTAATAATTTCTTTAAGGTCACACTTCAAACTTCAGAAAAAGTAACATTTCTCTAAGTCAAATGGCACTACTTTTTATTTTTATCTACAATGAAACTTTTATTATTACTATGCATACCTGAATTGTCGGAGACCAAATGGGAAAAATTAAATTAAAAAAAAACATAACTTCTAAGTAGTTTTCGCCACTATCGCTGAAGAATTTTTAGTCATTTATATACATAAGTCGTTATTAATGTATCAAATATGCTATTTGTACCTGTGGTACAAAAAAATTGTACCAAATTCCTGAATACTCGTACATATATTTTATTTACAAATTTAATGTAAATTTTTTTTTGTTCTTACATATGTGAGTCGTTATTAATCAAATATGTACGTATATTTGGCTATGTTTACCAGTAGTACAAACAACTTATGTTTCAAGTTCCTGAATAGTACACAGAGCAAAAAGTCACATAAAATGCCCTCCAAATCAGAAGGATTTCTCTATGATATTTTTCCAATAAGATGCCCGTCTTATTATGACTGGGTGTCTCTTTTTAATAAAACTGAGTAGATAATCACATAATATTAAGAATATTTTCTTTTTAATATTTCAAATAAAAAAAAAAAAAATGAACGCTCAACCCAGATGTCTAGTCAGTCTAGTCTAATCTACACTACCATGCCATCGTATACTTAACTTGCCAACGTCTAATTACACCTTTGTTCTTTTTGCCTCACCACATGTCCACTTGCCTTATTGCCTTCACCGCGAATCGAACTAAGAATTATTAACTGCTAAACGGTAGCATCGAATTACACATTCGAGGAAGGCATACCTGAATTTGAATTAATAAGGGATCTTCTAAAAATATCTGTGGACTTTTGGAAAACCCGCTTAAGTCGAGATAAGTAAATTTTCCAATTTCTTTATCATAAAAGCACATTTTCATAACGATCATTTCTGTCTTATCGGCATACTGATAGCGTGACTAGCTACGGAGATATGAATTTTGAAAAAGCATTTAAGTCGATATTTTTTCCTAGTGCATTTGCGAAAACAACTTAAGTCAGATAAGATAGAAAAGAGAAAAAACATTCTAAATAAATCTATAACTTTCGTTTAGAAAACCATCTTAAGTCAACTTGCTCTGACGCTGTTTTTTTATTTTGCTTTTGGAAAAACATCCCAACTCGGTGTAAGTGCTTTTTCCTCGGGCAGAACTTGAAATAATACCAATATAAAAGGAGTTCAGTTCATTTTAAAAATTATTTGATGATCAACTCTTGCCGTATTAACACGTCTTATGTCCTGCTAAGAGCATTTTCTGAAATTTTCCGAACAGCAAAGCTAAGTCTACGGGTATTTTAACTGAACTTAGGTGTTTTTTTTTAATGCAAATTTAACAAAAAGTTTGCCAGATAAGTTGTTTTTACAATGAACAGGCATCACTTTATAGGATGTATAAAGAAAATATTTCTAATCCGGTGTCAGAATCAAAATTTCAGGAAATATTTGAAACTTTAGACATTAAATTTAAAAAGCCCCAGCTTGATTTATGTACTCAATGCGAAACATTGAAAGAAAAAATTAAAAACACTGAGAATATGGAAGAAAAAGCTGAGATTACTTTACAATTAAAAAACCACCATGATGCTGCTGATTTCGCATATGACTGTAAGAAAAGAGACAAAGAACTCGTCCGTCAAGATAAGTCTGTGAAAATGTTTTCTTTCGACCTGCAGCAGTGTCTGCCAACGCCTTATTTGAAAGCTTCAGTTTTTTTTATAAACGTCCCTTGTGGACCTTCAACTTAACTATTCATGATGGTGCCACCAACAAGGTCAACTGCTACATTTGGCATGAAGCTATTGCGAAGCGCGGAGCTAATGACATCGGCTCTTGCATTTATAAGTGCCTCGCAAGCTTATCTAATGACGTAAAGCATGTCATTTTATATAGTGATTCATGCACTGGTCAAAATCGTAATTCGTATATTTGTGCTATGTTTGCAAAGGTGTTGGAAGATCATCCCACAATTGATCACAAGTTTCTGGTTGTTGGTCATACCCATCTAGAATGTGATACAGTTCACGCACAGATAGAAAAGAAAAAGAAATACACTTCTGTTTCTATTCAACATCCCCATGACTGGTCAAATTTAATTGCTGCTACAAACAAAAAGTATATTACTCAGGAGATGAAGCAAGAATAATTCTACAATTTCAATGCATTGATGAAAGAAAAATATACCTGGAGAAACAATAACATCGAAGGTTAGTATTTTACTTTTAGGTATACTATTTTTTGCTTATTTCTTATTTAAAAATTATTATTTCTTCCAATTGTTTAGGTGAAAAGTTTGAGTGGAAGTTGGTAAGGTGGTTGCGGTATGTGAAAAAGGAGCCTGGACTGATACGCTACAAATATTCTCTTGGCTTGGACGATCCATTTAAGGAATTAAACATAATAGCACGGCGTAAAAGAGATCAAAACTATGAGCTTGCAGAATCTTATACGGGTCCCCTCCATATTTCTGCAAACAAAAAACGCGATTTGCTAGATATGTTGCCGTTGGTCAACCCAGAGCTGCACAGTTTTTACCAAAATCTTAAAGTTGAAGGAGAATGCGAGGTTGAAATAGATTCAGATTTGGATGAAATTGAAGAAAATCTCTAAAAATTTAAGTAATAACATTCAAAAATATATATATGTTTGTGTTCAAGTGCCTATTTATTTTATTGTATTACTGATGTTAATTTTCTTTTATTGTTTAAAAATTCTTTTGTTAAATGCAAATTATTTTGAACCTTTACATGAGTAAATTACATAAAGAACTTGCATATTTTGTCTTTAATAAATAAAAATGAATTTTACATTATCCACTTAAGTCTGGTTTGTGTTATTAAAATATTTGGAAAAGGAACTTAAGTCGTAATAGGTTAATAGTTTTGTGAAATTTTTCGTCTCAGGTGATTTTTGTAAATGCTCTTACCTGACATAAGCGGATATTCTTTTCTAAAATCAGTTTGGAAGAAACACTTTTTTCCTCTAAACTTGGTTTAAAATAAAACTGTTGCGGTTAGTCGAAGATAGTTAACAGGGAAATCATAAGAAATCATAACCCTTTTATGTAATGACCCTATTTCTTTTTAATATGTATCAACAAAAGTTTTGTTAACAGTTAAAGGTGTTTTTTCGTCTCCTGTAAAATTTGATTTTTAGACTTAAGCGGGTTTTCCAAAAGTCCACAGATATATAGTTTTCCTTTTCAATAAATTCAATATGAATCTAGAGAAAATAAGAGGATGTTCTCATTAATTTACTTTAAACAGGTTTTCTCATAGAAACAAGCAGATTTCTTCTAACTTTTGACAAAAGTACATAAAAAATGCATAAATAAGAAGCTAACTCCTTGTTTTTAGCCGATTTCCTTTTCAATAAATTTGAGAAGAAATTCAAGCTAAAATCTAGAAGATTTCCTAGCAAAAATTTCTTCAAATTTGTCCCCACTCGCTCTCCCCGACCAAAAAGCTTTTTTAGACGTCGATCTCTTTGATTATAGGTGAACTTTTTGGCTCTGTGTAACTTTGAGTTACAAATTTAATGTTACTTTTCGTTCGTTATAAAAATGACTGCCTTAATAAATACATACATACATACTTAAATGAATTACTATAATTTAGTCTACTTTATTACATAAATATGGGGTGCCACTTTTAGCAAAAAAAAAAAAATCGGGACAGTCCCGAGATCCCGTGATTGAACTTTCAAAATAAACCTCTAACTATCGTTTAGAAAAGCATCTTAAGTCAACTTGATCTGATGATTTTTTTTACTTTTGGAAAAACAACCTAACTCAGTGTAAGTGCTTTTTCCTCGGGCAGAACTTGAAATTAACTTGAACTTAAGTCTAAATGGGTTAAAAGTGTTGTGAAATTTTTCGTCCAGGTGATTTTTGTAAATGCTCTTACCTGACAAAAGCGGATATTTTTTCTAAAATCAGTTTGGAAGAAGCACTTATTTCCTTTAAACTCGGTTTAAAATAAAACTGTTGCGGTTAGTCGCAGATAGTTATCTGAAAAATCATAAGAAATCATAACCCTTTTATGTAATGATCCTATTTCTTTTTAATATGTATCCACAAAAGTTTTGTTAACAGTTAAATGTGTTTTTTCGCTCTCCTGTAAAATTTGGTTTTTAGAGTTAAGTGGGTTTCCAAATATCCACAGATATTTTACCGGACTAAATCCTCAGAAATCATGAAAAAAATGTATCAAAAAACCATTTCCGTTACCGAATTATATCAATTTAGGTGATTGATTTTCGAAGCTTCCGATAACGAAAGTGGGCGTGGTTGGGGAGCGACTTTATCCAATTTCATCAGGTATACTCCCAACGATACTAGTATGCTTTGTGCCAAATTTCATCATTCTATAGTAATCAGTTTTAAAGTTACGACCAGTAAAATTTTTACAAAAATGCCTCCCCTTAAAGTGGGCGGTGTCACGCCCACTATAAAATTTTTTTTGGAAAAATAATAATAGAATGGCCACAGGGATTCACCTATAAAATTATATCATTTTAAAAATTTCAGCTACCGAGATATGCCAATTTATGTGATTTTCAAAATTTTCGATATCGAAAAAGGGGGCGTGGTTATCATCCGATTTCGCCTATTTTCAATACCTTGGCCAGAAAGTTACCTGTATACAAAATCCCATGCAAATATCTCAATTTTTACTCAAGTTATCGTGTACACGGACAGACGGACGGACGGACGGACAGACGGACATGGCTTAATGAACTCCTCTTTTCAACCTTGGAACTTTCATACATGGAACTATATATTTATCTCGATTATTTGGAGCCGTTACATAGTACCGTTATGTGAATAAAATTATAATACTCTTGTACTAGTACTAGTACGTTGGATATAAAAATATGACTTTACCGTTTTTTGCTTTCCTGACAAATTCTGATTTTGTAACTTAGAACGTTATTCGCGATGATGCTTCAATTGTAAAATAATTTTCTTAGATTCCATGAACTTTTTCTTTTATTCTAAGAAATATCAGCTTGAACTTCTATGATACTTTTTTCTTAAAAAACATGTACGTTTTTGGTTCAGTGTGTTTTGTAAGGGGGAGTCCAGCCACCTTTATTCAAAAGTCAATCAATCGATTTCTGCTACCTCTCTGGTTAGGGTTAACAATGTACACATTCATAAAGGATTTGTCCTCATAGTTGAGGGACTAAATACATTCTCACTGGTATCCGCACCCGGGGATTTCCAATAAGTAAACAGAACATTTATCAGGTAATTCGAGTCTAGCACACACATAAGCTGTAACATTCTCTCTCCCAATACAACTGATAAAATAGTAACGAACGTCTAAGAAACATCTTTGGCTTGACCGCAAAGTTCACCGGACATATTACTCAAAAAGCGTTTAAAGTAATAAAATATTGTAAGTAAAAGTACAAAAGAATACCTAGCAAAATGATCATTTGTGGGCACAATAGGAGTGTGCAGGGAGAAAGTGGAAGCCAGGGAAACGCATGATCGAACGTCTCCGATGTGAAATGTGCAATGTGCGAATGGCAAGATCATTGCCGGATTAAAAACGAGTCAAGTACATAAAATATTTATCAAATTTTTAATATCAGCAAATAATATGAAGTGCTTTGAGAAAAAACGCTACGAAAGGTTGTAAACAAGGAAATAAATGAAGGATAAGGGGTAAGGGAAACTCTGTTGTTTATTCGCTTCACTGGCTGATCGCTTTGGTGATCATATGGCAGACCGTCGCGTCGTTTGGTCGTTTGTAGCTAGCGGCAGGCGATTGACGGTTGGCAGTTCAGAGGTTCCACGGAACGGAGGCCACTACAGGAACGAACGGGCCACAGCAACGTCAGGCTGGGAATCAATAAAATATGAATGCCCGATAGCGCAAGTGATTGGTCAATGTGCAATAATCCGCACACACACGCACAAACACCAACATAGAAACTTGCATAAACGTATGACTTTTTGCAAACTAAATGGTGCGATTCGCGGGCTTTAAATTGCGACCGAGTGAATGCCATTGCCACAGAGGACATATTCAGCGACACAACAGCAACGACTCTTTGGCTGGACAACAAAGGTGCATATTGGTCATCACCATAAACACCAACACTACCACTAAGACCACCATCACCAGCGCCAATACCAATCGCTGACGAGTCGCCAATTGGCCAACTGGCCATTAAAACGATTACTTCATCGATCGTTTGGTCATGGAAAAGCAGGAAATAATGAAACGCATACAACAAGCTGAAAAACATCTGCTCAAGTTCATCCTTGCGATCGAAGTTCGTTGCTCATCCATTCATATGGTATACTTATGTACGTATGTTTATACGTTTGTTTTGTTTCATGTATTTTACGTTTTCGTTAACGTTTTTTTCCAACATTAAGTTTTGGCAAATTGTGGCTCAGATGTTCAGATTAGCTGGAGGGGTTGAAATATTGCAATGCATTGACGTTACTTAAATACAACCGGAACGAAAATGCGGCGAAACAGTGTGTAAATGAGCGAAAAGTCTATGTGATTAGCTGTTGTTGTGCAAAATAAACCTCGTGTATGCAATTACATTCATACATACATATGTACATAACTACATAGTACTTACATACATAAAGTCTTACATGAAAAGTGGGCATTTCAATGACAATTTCTATCTCAAGGCATTTCACTTTAGAACTCTGAATAGAAACTAATAGTACTTAGTGTTCAACTGAATTGAATGGAGCCCAATTTATGTATAGAATTCCACGAAACTAATTGTGAGCTATTTATAACAGAAGCATTATTTTTAATAAAATCAGTAAAACACATGTCGTTTGAAGTGACATAAATCTGTCATGTCAAAGTCGACATTACTAGTGCCAGACAATAGTCCTATACACAAACAAGCTATTCAGTAAAAAAACCAAATAGAACAAAGCTCCACATTATTGAAAGCATATAAAAATACGTGTTTGTTGTGAAATGTGTTAGGTAGTATAACAACAAAATTTTAATCACTTCGATCATATGAATGACAAAATAAAATTCGATTTAAATGCTGCAAGTGCAAAACCGCGGGAACGAGATATCAGTTTTTGGGTTTTGGCCCTACAAACTGTTAAGCTTAACACGAATAGGTAGTTACATATTTCGTAAAAAGCTTAAATGACGTTGTATTACTTGAATACTTTTCCAAGCCAACAGCAGGTTACTACACAGAAAAAAATGGCACTGGTATAATCAACAATCTCTTACTGTTATCCTTAAGTTGACCAAATTCTGTTAAATTGACCAAATTTTGATTATTTGGACGAAATTTTTGTGGATTTTTGAGTGAACAGTCATAGATCTGACAATTTTTAATTACAAAATTTGGTAAAACTGACAGAATTTTTGTTGATCTAACTAAATTTTGTGTTAAAACAATAACTTCCACTAGTTTTTCGTTAGCGTGTGGTGTTTTTATTGATCGATGGAAAATAGCCTCAATCACGCCAATTTTTAAATTAGGAAACAAGAATAATGTAGCTAATTATAGACCGATCTCGAAACTTTCTAACTGCTCGAAACTTTTCGAGAAGGTGGTCAAAGAGAAGTTATTATTTGCAATCAAAGGATCCATAGATGAATGTCAACATGGCTTTCTTAGTGGTCGGTCCACTGTTACGAACCTAGCTTCTTTTTCACAATTTTGTGTTTCGTCATTTAAAACTGGCCTACAAGTAGATGTTGTCTATACTGACTTTGCTAAGGCATTTGATACTGTTACTCACAGTATATTATTTTACAAGCTCGAAAAAATGGGGTTCCATTATACTTTTTTATGTTGGTTGAGATCTTATCTCACCAATAGAATCTCCTTTGTGGAGATTGAGAACACAAAATCTTATTCATTCGAAGCCACATCTGGAGTTCCTCAGGGAAGCATTCTCGGGCCTATTCTTTTTCTTCTATTCATTAATGATATAGGATCTTGTTTTAGGAATTCCAAGTATCTGCTCTATGCAGATGATTTAAAAATTTTCAGAACCATTGCCAGTTTCTCAGATGTAGTCCTGATGCAGGAAGATCTTAATAATTTAGCTAATTGGAGCCTTGTGAATAATTTACGTCTTAACATAAAAAAATGCTTCCATATGAAGCTCACGAAAAACCTCAATGCTCATATGTCTACCTATAAACTTTTTGATGACAACCTTTCTTCTGTTAGTGAGTTTGTTGATCTTGGAGTAATGTTTGACTCGCGATTTACATTTTCGAATCACATAAGTTGCATTTTACCCAAGGCTTACTCCAACTTGGCTTTTTTGCGGCGATATGCCAAAGATTTCAAAGATCCATACACTAGAAAAACTTTATATGATAGTCTAGTGCGCTCGAAACTAGAATATGCCTCCATAATTTGGAATCCGATTTATGCTGTTCATTCTCAGAGAATTGAAAGAGTACAAAGAAGTTTTAGTAGATTTGCTGTTCAACCGCTCCGTTTCACTGATCCTTTGCCATCTTACAGTGCCCGTTGTGCCCTCATTAGCATGAAGTCTCTGGCGTCCAGGCGTTCTATTCATACTTTGATTTTCATATATGATCTAATTTGTGGCTCGGTTAACTGTCCGGAACTTTTATCTCTAATAAGTTTTAATATCCCGTGCAGAAACCTCCGCGCGCAATATCCTTTTCATATCAAGATAAGCCGTGCTAACTACTATAATTTTGATCCCATCTCGAGGGCTCTCGCAGAATTTAATAACATTTTTCATAGTCTTGATCTAGATTTCGCACTTCCGAGATCATGTTTTGTCTCTAAACTTGCTTTGTATTATGTTTAACAGTTTATGCTTATATTCTACTTATATTTAAGTTTGCTTATGATTTGGATTTGTACTTCTAGTCTGTAAGATTTATAAAATCATAGACTTAATAAACGGAATTGAAAAATTGAAATATAATTCAACACCGAAGGAACTGCCATTTTAAATTTATTTTTATTGCAATCAAATTTTGCAGAACTGGCAGAGTTTTTATTGATCAAGCAAAATTTTGTGTTGAAACAACAAACTCCTGCAGCTAATCCAACAGTGAAGATACCTTCTGTCTATTACTGTCATAGAACAAAGCTGTAATTAGGCGCTGACAAGCATAAGTACACGATGGCATCATGTTACACACCTCCGTTCAGCAGTCAAATAGTGTGAGCTCGATTATAGGTGATGGCAACAAAGCAACGTGAGAAAGTATGGTGTAATTTGGAACAAAGCAGAGCGTTCAAGACACATGAGTTCGATTCTCGATGAAGTCAATATAAGAATTTTGAAAAATACTTTTTTAACTTTATTTTTACATTGACTCCTTTTGGTGTTAAAATAGCACCTATTTTACTTTATATATGGATAAACGCCTTAAACTACAAAATTTTCTGTTAAAATAACAGTAAAGTTATTGGTTGATATAACCAGCTCATTTTTCTCAGTGTAGAAACAAATAATTAGGTCGTGTTTTCAACCTCAAAGTCAAGGTACATAAAGTAGACAATATAAGCCAGGGCTCGGCAGCATTGGAATTATGTTATCTCGTTTTTCTCCTTCGTAAACTACAGCGTATGTTTTGGAGTCGTTACATGCAAGGGAGTGACTAAGCATCATATCGTTTCACAAACGCAGCAACAATTTCATTGTTCGAGAGGCCTAGCAAAGAGCGTAATAATCTGTGTGAATTTGGTTCTCAGATTTTTAGACAATTGTCCCACTTGGTGTCTAGGCCTGATATAAGCTAAATGAAATCATATCACACCAAATTAAAAATCGCCAGATGCGTTTGTGAGAAAACCGCGAAATAGCCTTGTTGTTCTCACAGTCTGCGAAATACATATAAGTTTCTATCCACTTGTCATAAAAAGCTTAATATTTTGAAAGAGGTCTGCCTCACCCCTATCTTTTAATTTTAAAATATCATGTCAGTTATTCTTGTAATATGCAATTGAAAATGCATTTTTGGTTGCTCATACGCCCCGTAATGTTAAAGAAAATTAAAAAGAAGACATTTTTCGAATAAGCAGTTTCTTTCCAATTCTCATTAAAAGCTTAATTTTCTGAAAGAGGACTCCCCAACGCTATCTTTCATTTTTAAAATATCATGTCAGTGTTGAAGAAATTTAAAAAGAACACATTTTTCGAATAAGCAGTTTTTTGTTTTATGGTTTTGGTAGCGTTTCGTCCTTACTGCCAAGGGTCGAACAACTAGGTATGTGGTAGTGACTAAAAACAATTGGCGCAGGTTTACGTAGATCACCCCATATACAAATTTTCCAACTTTTTTCTATTGCCATTTTTGTTTGTCATTAATGTAAACTCGAATTGTCAACCCAGATGTCAGTATTTGGGACATGCAGGCATGTGAACTGTCAGTTTTACGTAATTGTGGAGCCATAGTCAGATCGAAGTTCGTTTGTGATTACAATGGGCACAGTGTGTGGTACTTCATTCGTACGCTTTCATAGTGTTTCTCAGCGATTGTATGTATTTACACACAAAAGTATAAACATATTTTTTTTGAAGGCACATTTGTAGATCCATGCGTGCCTGTGCATTTCTCATGGTTGGATAGGGGTTCTATGGAGCTGCCAGGTTTTATGCGGAGGAAGTTTGAGTAATTTTTGACAGCTTGTTTATTTTATTTTGTCAAATTTTGTGCGTGATTTGTGGGCGGTCGGGCGTTGTGGTCCTGTTAATTGCTTGATATATAGCACGTTTGCCTCATCTTTCCCCTACTTGGTTGAGCAAAACATTTGAACACATTCTCTGAGTGATTACTAACTGCTAGACGAAGTTGCTAGACGCCAGTTTATGACAACGTTGGCCCGTCTAATGGCAGCAAATCTAAATATTTACAAGCAATGAAGAGTCTTTAGTGTACATGTAATGTAGATCTAACCGCCAGCACCCAACCAAAAGTGTCTAATACCGAGTTGAACTTCGACGCATTGAAATTTATAGAAAACTAGAACCAAATGGCAAATAGAAAAAAGCACAATGTTGACGTAAGGCCGTAAGCAGAAAACACTACAAAAACAAGTTAAAAATACCACCTACGTGAAATGGCATCATGCCAAAACATTTAACCAAAATCAATTTCACTTTCAATTAAACAATTAAACGCTGTTTCGTACTTAGTGTCCTTTTGTATACCCAGTTGTAAGAACCTCTTGTTTAAAGTGTTCAACTTATATAGTAAGGCCCTGTGCTTCTCTTATTCGCTTTATATTTTATAAACAAAATACCTATGCAAATAGTTAAGCGCTTCGATATCCCAAAGATCTATCGTTCAGGCTGTTTTGGACCTCTGATTCAGTTGCCTATTCTAAAAGTTCGAAACTTTCGAATGATTTGTCTTCTGATCTCACTTTTACTTCCGATCAACACTACACTGTTCAGACTATATGATGCATTAAAGAGCTAAAAAAATTCCCAAGTCTATATGACATAATCACCGAAGAAGATTTAATGACAAAGTCCATGAGCCCTATAGAAGGATGAAAGCAAAGGAATTAGTACCCACACTCTTTGGTTAAGCGCAAATTCTGCAAGTAGGATAAATGATAAAATTAAGTTCAACATGCTCGCCAACAAATGTTACGAGTTTCTTGAGTTTTCTGAGTGGTTTGGTTCGAAATATGCCAGAGTACGTTGAGCCAGCCATGCCAGCTTTTATAATAACGTTTCGTATAATATATTCACAAGCACTTGACACCAACACACCCTCGCATTTTGTTTAGCTTTGTTACCACTAGGTAGATATTTGCCACTTGTGATAGTCATTGCTCGCCCAATAAATGAATTAAATGACTTCAAACTGCTTTGACATTTGAATAGTGTGAAACGCGCACCCAACAGCTGGGTAGTATAAGTCATTTGTTGACACTCAGCCATGTAATCTCTTATTCAGACGCGCTCATAAATGCAATCCAAGAGTCGTTAACCCAATCTTCAGTATTGTCCACACATTTTTACCTTTCGGGTGTACTCTAGTGTTTTCTGAGCCACGTGCTTCACAAATCTTTGGACTTGTCACAATGCTTCATTGAAATCCCACATCAATTCGATTGTGTGACAGCTTTTGTGGATCACTTTAGCTCGTTGAATCGAACACTGGGAATGCGCATGTCAAATGTGCTAAATCGTGGCCATATCGTTCCACTTGTCAACTAAGAAATATCCAACACTTTTGCGATCGACTGTTTCGCTTAATTTACCTGTGAAAGTTACGCCGATTATCGTCAAATGTTCAAGGTTGAAGTTGTCACTTGTCAACACTGTCAGAATAAATATCGTTTCCTATTTTTACTTACGCTTTATTGTTATGTTTCCATTCATACTCACTGAAATAACCATAAGGTTTTTTTAAGAGCTGTCATAAAAATGACGATTAGTCCCTTTGACACATAAAGTGTCACTCTTAAGTGTGGGGATGTATGTAGGTAAGTATCTCGATCACGATATGAAAACATTTTTGTTTCTTTATATCATTTTTAAATATATACTCAAATATTTACAAATACAACATATAGTCGGTAAAGAAGTGTGTATAGGCTCCTGCCATCCAGATCTATTTATTTATTTTCAAGACGTCTACAAAGTTACATAAAGTCACAATTGTAAATGAACTCCACTAACGCGGAAATTGTTTCCAAGTTCACATCTAGTATTCTCTTTGCAAACAAACTAATCCGAAAAAGATCAAAACTGTGATAAATACAAAGAAAAATATGCTCAGTATTAAACTAAAACTTGTATTTATAAAGAATTTTAAATGGCCAAATTGGTCTGCGTCAAACAAAACATTAATTGGATACTGTGGCTTCACTTTACTTCAAAAACTGACACTTAATATGGAGCTAATGAAAAAAACGCACGCACGAGAAGAAGGAGATCAAGTGGAGAATAAAATTTAAGTTTGCACAATGGTTGCAACCGTGCTGTGATGGAATTAACTTTTTAATTTGTTCCCTATATGACCGATTTTTTTGAGGTGCTTTGTTAAACTGTTCATTAATACTAAGATCGCCCGTGGTCGAAATTTGACCATCTTAAATTTTCTTCAACTCTCTCTTAATATACATATCTCCCGTTCACATCAAAACCAAGTAAGTGGCTCCCCCGTGACAAATGCAAATTTGGATTAAGTGATACCATACATTAGGGTGGTGCAGCAAAGTAGTACAACAGAATAGTTGACGACAATACATTAGGATATATCTACAACAGATTTATATGCACAAAAACCCGGTATGGGCTTATAATATTTCGATATATAATGGTACTTTTTTATCGTAACCTGGTGGAATTTTACTTTTAAAAATACCTTATCGTTAAAAATATAAACTTTTTAAAGGACAAAAAACTAAATATAGAGGTGCTCTGCGAAAAACCTTGGATTATGTGAATTATGTAATTATGTGAATTCACATAATGATGATGGTGTGAAGATGGCGAGGATGCAATGACATTTACATGATTTGGTACATTTTTTTTCTTTGGCACAAAAATGAAGGCAAGTGGCAGCTGCCTGCATTGCTGAATACTTATGTACGTTCATGTGAGAGTAATGAGCGCGAAAAGTGGTGGGAGTGGTTTTCGAAGCGCAGAGTTTTTGCAGGAGAGTGTTTGTCGGAGTTTCGATGACTGTGCAATTTGCAAGGTACCGTTTTTTCTCCTTGCTTCATGCATACACGGAGGGAAATCTATGGATGGAACATCCATAATTATTGCTATCAGATTAAATAAAAATTGATAATCCTGTCCCATCAATGAATATGGATGTTTCATCAATGCTATTTTTGATAAATCACTATTGAAATGGTATCCATATAAACTATTGATAAATAGTTTTAAAAAAACAAAATTGTATATAATTTGACATCTGGTTTCAGTAAGATTCGAACCCTGCTCCTCTGGCACGTTAGCCCAGTATACTACCATTCGGCTACGGCATTTTATAAAATTTTTAGAAAAATTTCCCATCATAAGAAATTTAAAAAATTTGGAATTCAAAAAAAAAAACTTTACAACAAGTTGGAATATTGTTAGGAAATCCATAGTAAAAATTGTTGAACTATTATGATTATGCGTCCCAGAAAAATTTATATTTCGCCAATATATATTAATACGCTGTCTCTACCATTATTACTATGCAGTAAATATGGATATGGATATACCGACAATAGAAATTCATATCACGACCATAGATATTGACGTGCCGTTCAAATATATTAGTATTTTATCCATAAATATAGAAAATAGTACATCATATCGAAATGGTTGACATTTCATTTTACTTTTTATTGGGAGCAAATAATATTTGATAACTCGCTCATTCTGAATGAATATTGCATCAAACTCGTCGCTATCAATAGCGATATTGTCACAACATTCAATGCATTTCTCTCAGTGTACATATCTATATATATATGATGTTTGGGAATTCAAGTTTCTTTTTTAAAAATTTCAATTCCGGTGTTGCGAATAAAATTTTTAGTTCTATATAACTAACTTCACTTTTTAGTTTGAAAAATACATTTTCTGCTTAGAAAATATACTTTTCCAATATTTTTCTCCTTTAAAAATTACATACGTGAAAAAAATAAATGGAAAAAGCTTAGGACATCAAAATATAAAAGTAGAAAAGGTGTTTTCATACAAAAAAGTGGAGTTACTCATGTAAAACGGTACTTTAATCAAAGTTCGTAATACGAACTTCGTATGGAATTTCCCTCCAAAAAATGCGATTAGTGCAGGGTTAATCGCAGAGGAATAGTATACTACTATTTTTTTAGTCTCTTTTAGATGGAATAAATTGGTCGCATTTGTTCAAGCATGTCCTATGAAGAGACTAATTATATTATTATGCCAGAATGGGTATAAGTGTACACTACTTGCAGGACACCTGACTTCGATTCTCGGCGAAGGCAAAAATTTAAAAAACGTTTTTTTTTTTAATTTTTATGTTTTAAAGCAAGGAAAACTAAAAAAATCAGAGTTCTGACAATCGAAGTGTCTACCATGACGCCAGCAACCCCCTGCGGGTTAGGGGTTTAGAATATGCCCGAGGTAGGCATCCCGGTCGTAAGAGGCGACTAATATGCACATAGGTAATTGACGTGCTACTCGATGGTTGATCTACGGATATGATGATTCTCACCTCTCATTACCCATCTTCTCCTTCCTCATGGATGGAGGGATGCCATGACCTAGAAGGTTCCACTGGTCATACCAAATCGCTACCACGACAGTCGGGCAGTACCGCAAGGGAGTACCGCAGCGTACCGGGGTCATATCCGGCCAAGGACTGTCAACTTCGGCATCACTCCCCAAAACCTTCGGGGAGTGTTTTGTTGTTAACAACAACAACAACAACAACGCCAGCAACTACTTATACTTGTCAGCGTCTAATTAAAGTTTTGCTCTATATGAGACAATTAGGGATATTTTTCTGGCCAATCTTCAACTGTATGAAAAATATATTTTCTGCTTAGAAAATATACTTTTCCTTTATTTAACCCCCTAAAAATTTCATAAGTGAATTAAACTTTAAAAAAATCGAGAAAAGCTTAGAACATCAAATAATCAAATAATCAAAGTAAAAATGGGTATTTGCTAATAAATTAGCTAAAATTATGGGAGATAGCTCAAAAGGCGGGGTTTGGCCTCAGGATCACGAATCCGGAAGCGCTTTTTAATATTTTGCTTCTCTGAAGAGATATTTGCAATCAAAGTGGCAAGTTTTTATGTGGTTGTTGTAATTTTATTAGGCTGTACCTAAAAACGTGCGAAAAAATGGGTGCCGTGGGTCACTTTTCGATTTTTTGACCATAACTTTCCATAGAAACAAAAAATTAAAAATGCGCTTCCGGACTCGTGATCCTGAGGCCAAAACCTGTCTCTTGAGCTATCTCCCATAATTTTAGCTAATTTATTAGCGGTTGACCCTATAGGAAACAAATACCCAAAAATGTGTTTTTCGTAAAAAAAAAGTAGATTTCGTTTCATTATAAAATGCGCATTTTTTACACTCTTCAGTTTTCCGTTTTCGTTTGCAAAATGAAGGTAAAACGTCAAACAGAATATGTTTTCATTTCCTAAAAAACTCACACTTTTTACCCTCTGAAGCTTTGACAGGGTAGTTGGTTGCACTGAAAATCAGCTGACGAAAATTTTATTTGACAGATAAATTTGGTGAAAAAAATTGGATTTTGCAATAACAATTGAATATGGTTGATAAGCGAAACCTAATTATTCATGCACATAGCATAGCAAACGGGCAATGTTTTTTGTTCGTTTTATCGATATAGCAGTTTCATGTAGAACGGGTACACTTTTATCACACTTTTACAGTATTCTGTGCAAGGGTGTAAACATGTTCAACGAAATCAGCATTAGAGTCACGTAAAATTGTTCTTTAGTTAAAGTCCGTACGATATTTAAATTTCGATCTTAACATTGTGGAATTTTCTTACAAAATCATATCGTTAAAAAAATAAACTTTACCAATAGGCAAAAAGTTAAATATATAAAGCCAGAAGTGAAGCTGGATTTCTTAGCTTACAAATGCTGTTTAGATGCCGAAGATGATATGATTTTGTACATTTTGTTGTTTTTTTGGGCATAAAAATAAAAGCAAGTGGCAGCTGCTGGATCATTGCATAGATATGTACGTGTGTGTGTAAGGGAATGAGCGGATGGTTGTGTCTTTGGGAGTTTTATAAGAGTGCTGAATAGTGATGTATAGTTCGGGTATAACAGAATGTGGAGATAAAAAAATAGCTGGAGAGTTTGGAGACCTCTTTTTTGTTTAATAACAAATAAACTAAAATAATTTTCAAAAATTTTTTTTTGGTGAGACACCAGATTAGTCCATTCTAAGTGTCCAATATAAATTTTATAGAGATCTATCCATAAATACTATACGAAATTGGGTTACGACTGTTTGTATGGGGAGAGTGTTAGCCTATTAATATATAGATTTGGGTTAAGCAAAGCTTCGGCCGACACCTTTGCAGAGGATCGGTCGTTGTTGAAATTATTTGTATTTCCGATGCACCAGTTTCAGTCAGCCACCGGGGACTTCCGGCATTTGAGCTGATCTCACTACCAACGAAAAAAATTTATTTTAATGGGAGGTGTATTAAGTTTTGTAATATCCCTGCAGCGAAACCTCAAACTAGTCATAAAAATACTAGTATACAACTAGAGTAAGTAAGTAAGTAAGAACTCACTACTAGTCAAGAAATATCCTTTTCATACTAGTATACAACTAGAATTTTCTGGCTGAACTCATACTAGTAAGAAAATATTCATTTTATACCTGTATACGACCAGAATTTTCTGGCTTAACTCATACTGGTCAGGAAATATCCATTCCATGGACTAGTATAGGGTCTAGTTCATTTTATGGAAATCATACTAGTCCAGGTGGAACTAGAATGGGACTGGTATTTTACAACTAGTATATTTCTAGTATATTATGACTAGTAGATGACTGGTATGTTCTGGTCGAAATCTTACAATTGACATTTCGTAGGATATCAACACATAAAAAATACCAGCTGCTTATATCGCCGTGCCATACGAAAACTAACACCAAAAATTTTGTGTCTGAAGAAGACTAACACTTTTATTTTATGTCTGACGAAAACTAACACTTTCAATTTGTTTCTGACGAAAACTAACACTTTTTTTTTGTGTCTGACGAAAAGTAACACTTTCAGGTTTTCTCTGAAGAAAATGTACTAGCCAAAAGTGTTAGTTTTCGTCAGACACAAATTAAAAGTGTTATTTTTCGTCAGACACAAAATAAAAGTGTTAGTTTTCGTCAGACACAAAATAAAAGTGTTAGTCTTCTTACAGAATTTGAAAAGTGTTAGTTTTCGTAAAAAACTTTAAAAGTGTTAGTTTTCGTATGGCACGTCGATATGGAAAAACGACAAAACACTGACTAGTTGGGCCCGGTGCACCAACTAGTTGTAAAGTAGTTTTCAACTAGCTCCTTTCGCTACAGGGATTGTACAACTATGGGTGATTCTCGGCATACTATTTACAGGAAAATTAATATTATCAAATCTTATTTATTGTTTAAATTTTAGAATAAAGTTAGTCTACTTTTGTCCATTGCTCACATCTGAGGTTTATTTATGTAAAGTACAAAGTGGAAACCACATCACCAGAAAGCCAAGCATAGACATTACATGGACAGATATTTTCTAGCAGCTACGTCAAAGCCACGCGCCAAACTATTATATTAAAAATATGTGTAATGTCTGCCTTTTATGTCCAAATGTGCTCAATCTTAACATGAATTCCCACGAAAACTGGCTTTGGGGTGAGGTTGGACACTAAAGATGATGCAGAAGGACTCGCCTTTACGACACCCTTGGGAGCGCTAACCAATCATGCCACCAAAAATGCTTGCATTAAAATACATAAGAAATATTTCCAGATGACCGCTATTCATTTATAATTTGGTTGCTCAAAAGCAAAAGGTCGGTATGTAAGTAGTTTGCGGTGTCTTAGATTGTCTTGATATATCCTTTTGACTTTGTACTTGTACATTGTAAACAAATATTGTTTATGGACATTGGTAACACATCGGAAGTGGATGTGAACGAAGCGTGGAGAAGTGTTTGGTGTTGCCCCTGGGGTTGTTACAACATGTAAAACCGCAAATAAAGCTTACAAAAACGGTGCTTTTGCATGGACCCATAATTGTAAATACCAACATACACGTATGCATAGATGTGCATTGTACAAACATGTGTGTACGTAGTACTGTGCGCTGTGTGCAAAAATATTTTCTTAAGTAGCATAATCTTGTGAATAATCCATGAAGTGGTTTTTGTTTGACTTTCATGTTGGTCGAAATACTAAATTTGGCAAAAATAGAAGCCAAGTACAAAAAAAGTTGATAAGATACATTTATTTAGTTTCAGAATGGTACTTTCAGATGTTTGTAGCCATCTAGGTACTTATACATATATTTACATAGCTACATTAGAATCATAATTGAATTTTCTAAACAAACTTTTGCACTTTGTACTTGGGCAATATACAGTGGAAGAATTCTCGAAGCTTTGGGGCAATTTATTCAAACGCACAAATGCCTGGCTAGTAGCGAAAAAAAACCTCGAATGTAAAAGCCGTCTCGATTAAATTTCCTTTGAGGCCAAGGTCGAAATGGGTTATGTAATGTTTAGTTTGAGGACACTATCAAAGGTAAATGTGACAAAAAACTTCATTGGGTACTTAACCCTTCCTCCAGCGATTTATTTTAGTGGTTCAATGGTGTACAGAAAAGTGGAATCTTTAGCCCAACTTATTTTCGTCTTATTTTGATGCTATCTATTTTAGTTAAAAAAAAAATGAAAAAATCGCATTTACAAGTGTTCGAATAACCAAACAATTTTTTTTTTTCATATTAAAGCCTTATAAAAGGGGAGGAAATCCTGTTAATTTTTTTCTCGAAATTTTTTACCGTTTTACCATTTTTATAACCAATAACGTATAACGTATGTTCTTATAGACTTTTCCGGACTTTTCTCGAAAACGGTTATATGTATCGAAAAATTTTCCATATGTACTTCGTTGTCTGCGTGGAAGACTAACACAGTTCGCATAGAGCTGAACTGTGTTAGTCTTCGACGCAGAGGACGAAGTGTGTTAGTCTTCGACGCAGAAAACGAAGTGTGTTAGTTTTCGACGAAGAAAACTGAAGTTTGTTATAACTTAACACGAATAGGTAGTTACATATTTCGTAAAAGGCTTAAATGACGTTGTATTACTTGAATACTTTCCCAAGCCAACAGCAGGTTACTACACAGAAAAAAATGGCACTGGTAAAATCAACAATCTCTTACTGTTATCCTTAAGTTGACCAAATTCTGTTAAATTGACCAAATTTTGATTATTTGAACGAAAGTTTTGTGGACTTTTGAGTGAACAGTCATAGATCTGACAATTTTTAATTACAAAATTTGGTAAAACTGACAGAATTTTTGTTGATCTAACTAAATTTTGTGTTAAAACAACAACTTCCACTAGTTAATTCAACACCGAAGTAAGTGCCATTTTAAATTTATTTTTATTGCAATAAAATTTTGCAGAACTGAACCATGTTAGTCTTCGACGCAGAGAACGAAGTGTGTTAGTCTTCCAAGACATTTAATAATAAAAACTTGTAGGCGTTTCTGAAATAAGGTTGTCCAAAAGCCATTTTTGCTTTATATATGTCAATTTAAAATTATCGGACGTTTTGTATTAACAGCGTTGTTGAACAATGAATCGGATGATTTATCGCCTAGATCAACTCAGGGTCGGTTTTGTCTAAAGTCAAACTGGTTTTGTCTTAGAGTTCCGTGCACCGCCTCTTGAATTCGGGACAGGAGGATCGTTTTACGACAACAACAACAACAACGACTTTTGCAAGTATGCTTTCATTCCACTGATGAGGGCACGTCGCACACAGCCACTCAAATATTAGAACTCTCTCAGTATAATACTAGTATTTTTTAGAAACTCTAAAATTTTCCTTAATATTTTTCCTAATACTTTGACTTCAAAGCTTGTTTCTGACATGATTTTCTTTACACTAATAGAAAATTTGTTTACTTAACTTATACCTATGACCGCAGAAGTTTGTTGGTGAAAAAATTTAATAAAAACAAGTAAGGAAAGCTGTCTTCGGCTGTGCCGAAGGCTATATACCTTTCATGAATAAGCGTTACGATTTTTACTGTTTGATCCCCAGTACAGCCTGTGTGAATTTAACTTTAGCTCATACCGAAAATGTCGGAGCTATCGATTATATGGGGTCGATGTGTTGTATTGGTCCAATCTCATTGATTTTTAACATCGACATTCCACATTCGAAACAATTGTTACGAATTTTCACTTTCCTACCTATATAATTGTAGGAGTTATAGCCCGAAATCCGTTTATCGGAACAATCGATTGTATGGGGGCTATGTGAAATATTTATCCCATTTCAATGATTTTCAACATCGATATTTTGCATATAAAAGTAGCGATGCTTCCAAAATTTCACGTTCCTACCTATATAATTGCAGGAGTTATCTACCAAAATCCGTTTATCGGAACAATCGATTGTATGAGGGCTATGTGAAATATTTATCCAATTTCGATGATTTTCAACATCGATATTTCACATATAAAAATAGCAATAAGTCCAAAACTTCACGTTCCTATGTGTTTAATTACAGGAGTTATAGCCCAAAATCCGTTTATCGGAATAATCGGTTGTATGGGAGCTATATGTAATATCGGTCCGATCTTGCTGGTTCCGACAAATGATTCCTATATTGGAAAATGGTGGCCGCATACCAAATTTTAGCCAAATATCTCAAAAACTGAGGGACTAGTTTGCGTTCAAACAGACAGACAGACAGACGGACAGACGGACATGGCTAAATCAACTTATCTCGTCATCCTGATCATTACGGTATACTTATTGATGGGTCTATCTCTTCTTCTTCTCATACTTACAAACATCGGACCAAAGTTATAATACCATTTCATGTTCATGAAAGGTATAAAAATAGTCTCTGACCTGACTAATACTCAAACCGAGTGCTAAATAATTTGGGAACGTAATGACTTTTGGAAGCAAAATGTATGGTTATTCGCTGATTTTTTGCCAAAAAATTGGTGACATTTGTTATTGCCAATCGTCACATGTTGGAATGCGGTGGTCACGTTTTTCTCACTTGTCCTGCTTGTCTGCGATTCATGTCATACCTACGTGCCTCCCCCGCCGCCCATCCCATTCATGTGCTCATAAGCAATTACAAATGACAAAACAAAAAACTCATTTTCACTTGTCATTAACCTTGTTATTGCAACACTTGTTCTTTTGACCAAAACAACTGGTGTTCATGTTGTCCTGTTTTTTTGTTTAGTGTCCTGGCAAGACATGTACAAATATCTTACGTGCTTGTCATTATTTTGCGTAGTTTTCGTGGTTTGGCATACTTTGATGGTCTGCTCGTTTGGTCCCTTTGTTTTTTCTTAAGTGGTGTCCTGTCACTTGACATCCTCCAGCCATTTCTCTGCTGTCCACTTATGAAGTACTTGTGTATGTTGGCAATTTTTGTTTGGTCATGAAATAAAAGTTCCTCAGAATTGAACTAATTTGTAGCATGATTTCGAGTCATTTAGTAGGGCGTTTTGCACAGCTGCGGTTTTTTGTATGACCAATTCAGGCAGTTGCCAAGTTGTTGATTTGTGGTTCCTCTTGATTGAGCATGAATTTGACAAATATTTTATTTAGCTTTTTTTATTTGATAATGCCTCGAGCTGTGTACACGCGAGCAAAGAGTTGACTACCAGTTTTGTCGTGAATGTTGTTATTGTTGGCACGTAATTGAATTTACCAGTCTGCATTAGCTGTCACAAGTGCTGTAGTATCTATTGAAGTTCTTAAACAGGATAATATGTATGTACATGTGCAGTATGTACAGCCCCTGTCATTAAGACTTATTTATTTGTTCTTGAGAAAACTACTTTTGCTTTGGAAGATAATTAGAAGAATCGATCTTGACCGGAGCTTTCTTAGATGCAAAACCGATAAACTGAAATACATATCACATATGCCATTTTCAAAATGTCCATTACGCCGATTTGCAGAATCACCGACGATATATGAACTTTCTGTAAAATATGCAAGTGTCCCAATTAGAGACAGAAACTCCAAGTTTCCAAATTCGATTGAATAATAAAAAAGAAAATTACAATCATAGCTTACTGCGTACGGTAGAACAACCTTTTATTTTTCATGTCCACTATTTCATTAGACTCATTTCTCAAGTTGACAAGGATACATTGTGATGGTGCATATAAAATTAGCTGCAAATTCAATTCACCCCCTCACTTGATCCATTCGGCTCTACATAATGCAGTGTAACGTTACATGAAGCTGCGCAAACAACACTGTAGCGCAACAGCGCAAATAACTTCAACAACACTTCAAATCAATTGCAACTAATAATAAAAAAGAGGATAAGATCTCTGTGATGGCTGTCATTTAAATTATTTGTCCAGCGTTTAAAGGTGTATGCTACAAACAGTTCATCAGCGTTCTAAGAAAAGAAAGTATAGTGCCGTTAACTCACTGCGCTAATAAAGCTCGTTACCCAGCACTACGGCAACAGAAAATTGATATTGAATTTCCATCTCATTCCCTCTTCCAAATGCTGATTTTCCGCCAGGCTGGATTATTTATGTGTCAACAGGGAAAAGAAAAATATGTCACAACATTACAAAAGGCCAATCCATGCTGTATGCTATGAAAATTTGTGAGTCCCACAACGAAACACCCTAACCAGTGTTTAGTCCCTGCACACACACATACCCGCACCTCCCCACTGCCACTCTTTTCGTATTATCTTTGGTATGATTGCAACAAAGATTGTTGGTTTGTTGCTGGAGTGTATTAAGCATGAATTGCCCTAAAGTGTTTACCAATATATCTGCTTATCCTTATTCTTACAACGTGGTAATCGTTCGCGCAAAAAGCGACAAATCATTTCTGCTCTAGCCCACACTACCACTTCTCTTCCTTTAGCTGCCTTATATTGGCAGATGAAGTAGCACTTACATCCTGTGTCGCGGAGCTGACTCAGAATTCATATTTATACATAACTAAGTGCAACATATATTACACACTAGTACATACCCGCGGCCTTGTCCGCCCCTGCGAAGTACCCTTTCAACATTTGAAGTAAAAATTCGGTCGTCGAAGTTCACCAAGTTAGTTAGATTGGTCAAATAAAAAACTGTTGGAAGATCAATTATTTGTCTATGTTCCTAGTGTTTTGAAAAAATAGTATGTATTGAAAAACGGGTTTCAAAAATTTTATTTAATATACATATCCTTGAAATCGATTGAAAGTGAGGTTTCTAAAGTTAAATATTGCTTTGGCTTTAAGTATGGATATAAATGTCTCAGAAAGCATTTATCGAATAGTTCATCTTAACTTCAAACTTTGATATTTATATAATATTATTGAATACTGAAGCATTTGCCAAGGGTATTTAAAATTTTCAAAATTCCCATCAATGGGGAAAGGTAGATTGATTAAATAATTTGATGTTTTTGGGCGATCACGTTTTGACCGATAACTCAGTTATCGATAAATATATCGAAATACATATATCGAAGTCCAAATGAAACCTGGGGCCATCCCTTTTCGTTTGATACCCATATTGTTGGCCAATTTTAAGGCTTTTGAGCCATCTCGTTTTCACCGATAACTCAATTATCGATAAATTTATCGAAATATATTGAAGTCCAAATGAAAACTGGGGCCATCCCATTTCGTTTGATACACATATTGTTGGGAAATTTTAAGGATTTTTCACCGATAACTCAGTTATCAATAAATTTATCGAAATATATTGAATCCAAATGAAAACTGGTACCATCCCCTTTCGTTTGATACCCATATTGTAGGGCAATTTTAAGGTTTTTTGGCAATCACATGTTCACCGATAACTCAGTTATCGATAAATTTATCGAAATATATCGAAGTCCAAATGAAACCTGGGCCCATGCCCTTTCGTTTGTTACACATATTGTAGGGCAATTTTAAAGTTTTTGGGCAATCACATCTTCACCGATAACTCAGTTATCGATAAATTTATCGAAATATATCGAAGTCCCAATGAAACCTGTTGTCATGCCCTTTCGTTTGATACCCATATTGTTGGGCATTTTTAGGGTTTTTGGGAAATCACATTTTCACCGATAACTCAGTTATCGATAAATTTATCGAAATATATCGAAGTCCAAATGAAACTTGGGGCCATGCCCTTTCGTTTGATACCCATATTGTAGGGCAATTTTAAGGTTTTTGGGCAATCACATTTTCACCGATAACTCAGTTATCGATAAATTTATCGAAATATATCGAAGTCCAAATGAAAACTGGGGTCATGCCCTTTCATTTGATACCCATATTGTGGGGCAATTTTAAGGTTTTTGTGCAATCACATTTTCACCGATAACTCAGTTATCGATAAATTTATCGAAATATATCGAAGTCCAAATGAAACCTGGGGCCTTCCCCTTTCGTTTGATACCCATATTGTAGGGTAATTTTAAGGTTTTTTTGGCAATCACATTTTGACCGATAACTCAGTTATCGATAAACTTATCGAAATATATCGATAGCCTATACTTCCTTCCAGACTATTAGCTGTCTGGATGTGAAATTTCAAGAAAATCCGTCTTGCCATTCTCACGTGATTGAGGAACGAAAATCGTGAACATCCAAACATCCAAACATCCAAACATCCAAACATCCAAACATCGCTACATTCAGATTTATAATATTATTAAGATTGACAACATATATACATACGTGAGGTAAATGTACGACAAGGGTGACAAAGCGTCGCAAATCCTTTCAAGCCAGCTGGATTGAACTGCCTATTTGGGTACTTAGTGAATTTGTCATAGTTCTTTTCCATGCCATTTAACCCTTTCAGCTTCTTAAACTTGGACAGCTACTGGGATTGCTATCGGTCTTACCTTCAATTGCCACATTCAATGTCCACTTCAAGTTACAGAAACATCCTTCTACATCTAGTTTTGGTAGTTTTGGTGTTTTTTGTTTCTTAATGGTATATGGAAATGAATCTTTTTGCTGAAAAAAGTAAAAAATAAAACGTGTTATTTTATGTCATTTTTGTGGGTCCGAAACGAGCAATAAAATATTACAACTCCGAAGGGAGATCTGAAAGGATTTCCTTACACAAATCAGAAAGGTAACGGGTAGCTATTTAGTTGGAGAATGGGGAAGCCGAGTATTGAAGCGATAATGATAAATGCGCCATTATGCACTTATCGTAATTGGAAAAGGAGAAGCTTGTGGACACCACCCCGAACAGTGAATTGAAAAAAGTCATACAAAAACGTGCAACCAAACATAAAATATGTGAAAATATTCTCGTACAACTATGAGCAGGTAATCTGTTCTATGTATAAAAGTATTAGCAGCAACATTTTGTTACCGGGAGCCCAAAACACACTGAGACTGTATAACAAAAGGTCCACCTCGATTTAAGTACTTCTTCTGGAATATTTTTCAATATAAAGGAAATGAATACCTTTTAAAAATACTTGAACACTATTTTTTATTTATAAATAATTAAATTTTACTTTATTTCATTGTATTTTATATACATATGTATGTATTTAATTTAAGTAAATTTATTTAATTTATTGAAGGCTCCGAGCTCCTTTTAGCCTTTTTTTGCTGTTTAAGGTAGTAGATTTTGTTAAAGCATACCTTCGGACCAAAATGTAAAATTAGTAAAGCCATTGAAAGGATCTTCATCGAGTAAAGCTTTAAAGAAAAACTTTGCTTAGCAGCTTCATCAGCCATGATAACAAATAACGTACCACAAAAGCCATGGGTACATATGTGAGAATCCTGTGCTCACGCGATGTACATCTTCTATATATAGATACATTAGAGCGTCCCAAAAATGTATGGAAATATACTTAAGGTTCGAAGCCTATATCGGTGCGTTTCAGCCTAAATATGTGTGCGAAGTTATATTGTTCTAGGATAACGGCAACCCGTCCTGAATTTTATGTTAAGTTATTGCTGGCAGCTTATGCTATGGATACACACACGGAGATTATCTCCAATAAATCTTCTTTAAAAAGATCCAAATTTTACCCTGACACACACAAAATTTAAGACTAACTATCGGCGCCATCTAGTGTTTTGGTTGTATTTATTTCGGTTTAAACTAAATTTCGCTGAGGATTGTTTATTTTTTTGTGACATCTAGTGTCCCGTAGCGGTAAAATCGCAATTTTGGTAGTTTGGTTCTGAAATCTGCTCAAATCTTCTTCATTTTTGGGAGTTTATAATGAAGATTATTCTCAAGTTAACTCCCAAAAGCGGAGTTAAGTCCAGGCTTCGAAAATTACTTAATTTAGAAATGTTACTCATATATACAGGACTGAGTAACAAATCTCCACCTTCGAATTTTTATAAGGAAAACAGGATTCTGTGCAGGGATATTGAATAAACGGTTTCACGAGAATAGGACATTGGAATTTCAAAAGTATTTTAGTATACTAGTATCGCCTGTGATCGACCAATAAAATAGGGGGTCATGGGGTCGCTAGACCTGTAACCCCCATTCTTAAATGTCGGGGACGCCCCTGAAAATATACCGCCTATACCTCAGTTTTTTCAATTTCCTTCCCATCGGTGCATATTTCATTCAAATCGGTCAACCGGTTCGCTCACAGGAGGTTCCAAAAGTTTTTCATGTGGCGTATTCAAGATCGATTCTTCTTATTACAGTACCTCGGTGACCGAGCTTGCTCGGTTCTATCAATTTAGTGCTAACTTTACTTACCAACACTATAAGCTTTCCAACATAGATTTCCAAAAAAATATCAAATAGGTGGGAACCTTGTGAAGATGTGTTACACTGTCCCACTGTCTTACAACCCTACTTGAAAATATTTTAGTTGGTATGTCAGCGAAAATACCTTAAATACCTTTAAATAAGTACACCCTGTACACCGCCCCAAGTGACAACCCCAAAGTGTATAGTCTTAGAATCAATCATACTATCTATATTCTAAATTTCATACCAATCGGTCAAGCAGTTCTCGAGATAATACCGGACCTACAAATATACAAATATACTCCGGTAAGGTGGCAAACCTAGGTGACAAACCTACTTGAAAATATTTTACTTGGTATGTCAGCGAAAATACCTTAAATACCTTTAAATAGGTGGCAACCCTGTAAACCCCAAGTGGCAACCCCAAAGGGTATAGTCTTAGAATCAATCACATTATATATGTGCCAAATTTCATCCCATACGGTCAAAGCGGTTCTCGAGATAGTGCCGGACCTACAAATATACAAATATACAAGTTTATCTCGTTTAAGGTTATTAGATAGATTAGATTAGACTCCAACGCAAAAGTAGTTTCTTGAGAATAAAAAAATAAGTCTTAATGCCATGGGCTATAAAAGTGCTTGTCACAAATATCACTTACGCTGTCTCTCAGATGTCGCTTACGTTGTTTTGCATAATCACCGACGATATATACATGATTGTGTAACGATATGTCTTCCAGGAAAAATAATTGTGTTTGTCTTGAAATTTTGCGTATGAGTAACATTTAGTTACTCAGGTAAGAAAAGTTCATTTAATTTTATTCATGTTGTGATATCTCCGAAATGGATTGAGATATCGAATTAAAACCTACACTATGTTCAGACTAGATATCCTAGTGTCCATTTTCTGTGCATCCTTAAATATGTGTTATTACATTTTCAGAAATCAACTCTTTATAACACCTCGAGTTTTTTGAAAGTTTAAGGACATTATTTCCATGTCCTTATAGGATAATAAAAAAAAAACTTATGTGCAGCCTATATTCTAATTATCCTTTAAATTAAGTAGTAACGACATATCCACATTTTGTTAAAATTTTGGAAATGCGCTACAACCTTTTAAATGATATTCTGAGCATTGGGTACGGAAAAAGAATTACGGATTTACTAACTATGAAATCCTTAAATGGTAAGGACACAGCAATATGAGAAAAACGAGTACATAAATCATTAAGTTAGCAAAACGCAGTGGAATGCAGTAAGATTTTATTGATAACTTCAACCGCAAGTCGGCACGAATTCCTGTGGTCGGAATTGCAAAAAACTTTGTCAGGATAGTTTTTGATGCATAATGATCAAAATTAGGAAGTATGCGTTTAAACAACTTTGATTTTTTGGGACAGTCTATTATACATATAAAAATGTATATTTTTAATAAAGACATTGTTCAAATCTGTTTATTTTTTGCAAATGGTCCCCAAGATTACCAACAGATGAAATTAATGTTGTTATAGCAATAACAGTTCGCACCACCATTCATCCGTCAACGGTAAAGGATTTAGCAATTTTTCATTTAGCGCCAGCGAGCGAACATATTAAATTCAAAACTACTGTTGACAATGACGTATGACAGACACGACACTTTACTCTCCCACACTTCAACTCACACCAAGTAATTTAAACAGTTTTTGACAGTTTACATCTTGTATGATCCTACATCCCTTACCTTGGTATCGTTTTAACCTACGTTGGCATGTCACCAGACGAAGCATAACTTCATTAGAAAACGTTTAGAGCTGTGTACAAAAAGCACTCCGAACCATACGAAACCCCCAGTTGAGCATGAATTTTTCGGAAAATTACTATGATGGATTTTCAGTTCTTTAGCATTTTTCAGCTAGTCTGTTTTTCACACCCTTCAAAATTAAACAATTTGCCGTGCTCTACGTGTGTAAAAATGTGTGTCAGGACTAGAGATGGGCGACGAAGCACGCCCGTGTTCGTGCGTGATCTTGTTGAGTCCGAAATCTAAAAAAAAACACTCACGAAAAAGCACGATCAACTTTTTTCAATTACTAAACTTTTTCATTTGACATGTTTAAATAGCCAATATTCCTTATAAGTCTCAGATGTATGTATGTATTAGTAAATACCATGCACAAAGTACATGCCATATATACAAATACTAGCTGACCCGGCAGACGTTGCCCGCAAATTTATTTCCCTAGCCCGATCCCTATATTTATCTCAATCCCTATCCCTAAAAGGCAATATGAAAAAATTGATGGGTGCTGTAAGGCATTTCTAGCAGGGTTTTAATTAAAAAAAGTGTCTTGTGTCCTATTGTGGCCGGATTATGATATTTTATAATTTGAATGAAAAAATCCTGCCAGTGGATCGGCTGTTTAGTTTTTACAAACTTTTGAGTTAGAATTTTATATATATAGTATAGATATACATAGATATACAAAAATAAAATAAAAACCATAAAATACAGTTATATATTTTTCGTGCGTCTTAGTGCCTGTCGTGGTTTAGTAATTTTTCCCCGTGCGTGTTAGTGCATATTTTCGAAAATCTGTTTCGTGAACGTGTCGTGTCGTGTGGCAAAAATCATGCACGCGCCAATCTCTAGTCAGTACCTCAGTGGGTGGGTGGTGTAGTTGACTGAGCGTCTTTATGCTGCATTTAAGCACAGCGATTAGGCACCACATCTACATTTGACAATTGCTTACATTGTCGTTGTGCTGAGTATTTATGCTTGCGGCAGGACTGTTGGTATTTCAAGCGACCGCTGCAACCAGCGTTATGCGACAGATGACAGCCGGTGTTTACATGCAAATAAATTGTTCCTAGCTCCAATGGTGAACGCGTTTGCTTTCCTCGAGATTTTTCTACGACCCTTGAGTTTCAGTAATTCAGTAGCATTGGCTCGCGTGCCTTGATTGATGAATGTAAACGGCATTTGTTTGTAAACACTTGACACGAGCCTTGATTAAAAAACTTCACTGCCCACATGGGACTTGCTGGTCGCCTCTATGACTCGTCAATTGCGTGAGCCGCTTGTCATCGCTGAGCTTATCGCTGACATTGTTATTTGTCGTGGGTGTAACGCAGTTAATATCGTTGGGATTATCGCACTTTCTTTATAATTTTGTTAAACATGCAAATTGCGTGTCATAAAGTACTGACAATAAATATATTTACATGTAAATGTACGTTGTACTTGCATATTTGTGTATCTACTTTAAAACACGAAGGACGTGTCCTACTCTGCGCTGAGCTCATTGGCTAGAGAAAATTATATATTGTTAGAGAAGTATATTGACTAAGCAGACGCTGACGCGAATCTTGCAAAACCTTTTCAGGTGACTTCCCGTTGAGATAGACACAGATAACTAGGATTATGGTTGAGAACTATTTGTTTTGACGATTCTCTAGTAGCATTGCCTTTCGCATCGCTATAGATAGTAACCCCACAGCACACGATGACGATGGCGCTTTGATCATGATAGGTAACCGAAAACCTCTGAAAACCCGGAAAACACGCACGGATCTTCCGACCGATTTTTGGGTAACTTTCAGGTAAGCTAGAAACTTGAAATTTTACACATTCAAACAAAGGCTAAAGTAAGATATCGATTGAAAGTAGATTAGTTAACTAGCCTCATTCTTCAACCTCCAACGCTAGAGGATGGCTCGAGAAACGCTTGAGAACTATAGCGTTCTGCAACAAGATAGGACATATTTATTATTTTTCTTATCTTTATCGAGTTGTTTTCTACTGTAGTTCTCTAGTATCTTTCTTGATTCGAGAATAGCACTAGTTCCCTAATGTATCAAAGAAAATTTCTCTAACGTTAGGACTGTTTTTGTTAGAATGCTTCAGAACCCGGTACCCATTCAATAATCAGTCAAAAGAATTCCGGTAGTAGGACATGGATCAAGCTATTTGGAAAATACGTTTAAATTTGGGAACTGTACGACTAATTCCCTACTTGAAACTTAGCGCGCTCTTCAGAACACGATGGCAATACAATTGTAGAAATAAAAATTTCGTTCGGTGGCGCGGTGATGGCTATCACTGAAAAACCCTGAAAACCAAGGGTAGTTTTGAGATCGATCTTTAAGTAGCTTCCCGGTAAATTAAAAATTTTAAAGTTGCAATATTTGTTCAATAAAATTTCGCTGGGTGGCGCATAGGTCGAGCTATTTAGGAAACCGATTGATGTTTTACTAACTTCCCGGCGACCTATGGACTTGAAATACTTTCTTGGGATTTCAGCCACGTACTGTCTTTTCTTGGAGACTGGCTGTCAAGCCACAAATATATTCACACATTGAGCCCTCTCTTTTTGCCGATTAAGAGGATTACTGTATTGGAAATTAGCCTACACTTGTAGTTATGTAATGGTTTTCGAACGTCCCGCTTTTTAAAGCGCTCGATTTCATTTGCTTCTATTCCCAATCTTCTTTAAGGTATTAAATCATTTTAACTGCAACCAATTGTGATTAAAAAATATAAATATTCCCAACACTTAAGTGCTCCTCTGCCACTGCCACATCTACCGAAACGCACCCATTCAACTCATCAAATCTTTCCTAAAGACCTGCCATTTGTATGGACGCTCTGCGTATCACATTACAAAACAAGAAGGTCTTTGCATACAACCAGATAAGATGGTAAAATTGAAAACAGTAGCTACGACAATAACAATGGTAATAATAACTGACATGGAAATGTTAATGAGGACCACCAACTGACCGTAGGACTACATCATCGCCTTACAGCTGCATACCAGCCACCTCTGTTGCTGCCGGCGTCCTCCACCATTGCAGTAGTCATAGTCGCAGTCAAAGCTACAACGGCAGCCTCAGTCTTACGATCATATCGTCTGTAATTTGTTTCAACGCTTTCGAGTCGCTACTGTGGAAAAAAGAAGCGGTCATGATCAAAAAATAAAAATCACTAAACAAAAAATAAAACAGCAAATTAGACGGAACGAAAATGAAACTGAAACTTAATGCGCAACAAACGACATCAGCCAGGCGGTAAGTAGCGAGGGGTTGAAATAGCAGAGAATACCCCTGATCAGCGAGCCCAGTTTGGTTTAATGCGGATATGAATTGCCCACAATAGAATCCTTTCAACTATTTGTAGCACCGATTTTACAGATTAAGATGGGATTGTTGTTAAAAGTGACTAAAGATGAGTCGAATGTTGTGGTAGTTGCATGAGAATTTTATGAGATACTAAAAAGCTATCGAGTTGGATAGCAGCAGCCTCTTCTGCAACAAGCCAAATGTCCAAAGAGCCGCAAAAATTGTATTTCATCATTTAGCTTTTCCCGAATACATATCCGTATGTGCTGATACAACACACATACATATGTATGTACAAACGAAGGGTTATGTGTGTGGCAAGCAATTGTCGTTGCAATGAAGCGCGAAATTTAATTTGCAACTCAGCTGAACCTAGCTTAGTGCTTAAAAACCAAGCAAACAAATGCAAGAAAAAGACGCATACAACATGCATAATGGGTAAAAACACGTTAATTGGACCCCCCATTTTCCAAAGGTTTTTCAAATTCAGGTATGAGTACTTTTTTATGAAGTAAGCACTATAGAAAATTAGTCCCCAAGGGGGTTTTGAAAAAGTTTGATTTTAACAACAACAGCAGCACTTTTTGTGTTTGAAAAAAAAATTTATAACGTTTTGTGAAAAAATCAATAACTCAGAAGATATTAGAGATATTCTAATGAAACTTTGAGGATTCATACACTGATAAAAATGATTTCCTAAAAGTTAGGAAACCTCCATACAAATTCAAGTAAATGAAGGGAACAATATTGCACCAAGGCCGCACTGCATTAAAAGAAAGAAATTGTTATACTTAAATTTACTTTCAAGTAGGACTTGTACTTAAGTGGTAGTTAAGTAATCTTAAACTTAAAAAAAATATTTTACAGAGTTTTTTCTTTTATTGCCTTCAACGATAATCGAACCACAACTTTTCGAATGGTAAACTCAGATGTCTACCATGAAGCTATTAAATGCTTACTCTTGACAGCGTCTAATTACACATTTGTTCTGTTTATGGAATTACACCCCTCTTACTAACGTTGTCTCCCCACATAAGGAAATATTGACTTATTTTGAACTTAAGGACAGTTTTATACTTCATATGTAATAAAATTCCTTGAAAATTGTTCGGACAGAACGTTTTTGGCGGCGACAGCGAAAATCAGTCATTATGGTCTTAAATTAAGTTAAACACTGCCTTGATATCACTGGAAAAAATGTCTTCAACATAAGGAAATATTTTCTTATTTTGAACTTAAGGAAAGTTTTATACTTAATAAACTTGTAAATCAAGCATCGGCGCCCCATAGATCTTAAGATCAGTCAAACAAGTTGGATTCATCACACAGACACGTTGCGCTCTTTGTTTACCAAATTATTTAGTCGTCGCTGGGCAAGGGGCGAAACCACATCGCGTGGGGGTGTCGCTTGTTTGGTCAGCGAATGTTAAAAATATAGTTCGGACGATCATAGCGCGTATATAAGCGTTCTCACTTATACACCTGCATTTACAAATCTGCCGACCCATGTTGTAAATTGATTGAAACTAGTAAAAATGTCTTTAATACTGAAATGAGTACATTGATTTACTTATGGCAAGTAGAATTGTTCTTTTAAACTAAGTAGATTTGTCCTTAAAAATAGACTTTTTTCCTTAAAAATAATAATAATATTTTTTTTAAGCCAACTAGTACGTTTCCCCAAATTTAGGACAATTATTTTTATCAGTGTATTTCAGTACTTGTAATTTATAATATACTAGAGTTCGCCCAGTGGTTGAAATTCAACCACAAAAGCTTATTTTGTTTTCCTATCTTTTTGCTGTTTCTTGAATTTGCCATTCTTTTCATATTTTTTATATTTTTGGTTTCTATACATTCTTGTTCATTTTGCCTTTTCCTCCCTCTTTACACCATTCAGTAATATAGTTTCAATGTTGATAATTATTTATTCTTCTTAGGTAGTCTTCATATAAAGTTGAATCTTAATTGATAATCTTAACTAATTCATACGTATTTCTTTCCTTCCCTTTCCTTTGCTTTTATTTCCTTTCCTTTCCTCTCCTTTCATCTCATTTTTTTTTCCTTTGCTTTCTTTCCTTCCCTACCCTTTTCTTTCCAATTCTTTTCTTCCCTCTCTTTCCTTTTCTTTCCTTTTCTCTTCTTTCATTTCATTTTATTTCCCTTCTTTCTTTCTCTCTTATCTGTTCTTTTCTTTTCGTTTCTTTTATTCTCTTACCTGAACATTCTTTCCATTTCCATTACTTTCCTTTTATTTTCTTTTTCTTTAATTTATTTTCGTTTCCTTTGCTTTAGTTTCGTTTCCCTTAGTTTCCTCTCATTTTATTCTTTTTTTTTCATTTCATTTCTTTTCTTTTCTTTTTTCTTTTTCTTACCATTATTTTTTTCACTTTTTTTCCTTACCTTTCCTTCTCTTACCTTTCCTCTTCCTACCTTTCCTTTCCTACCGTTTCCTTACTTTCTTTTTTTCCTTTCCGTAACTCCTTTAGTTTTCTTTCTTTTCCGTTCATTTCCTTTACTTATTTTTTTTAGCTTTTCATTACCTTTCTTTCCTTTATTTTTCATTTTCATTCTTTTTATTTTCATTTATTTTCCGTACCTTCCTCCTCGCTACCTTTTCTTTCCTTTCTTTTTCTCTTCTTTCCTTTCTTTGTCTTTCTCTATTTGCCTCTCTTTTCCACTCCTTTACCTACATTACATTTCCTTTCTTCCCTTCCTTTTTTCTTTTCCATTCCTTTCCTTTCTCTACCCTTATTTGCCATTGATTTTTCTCTCATATTTTCCGTTTTTTACCTTATCTTACCTTTATTTTCCTTCTATCCATTCCTTTCCTTTCCCATTCTTTCCTTTATTTTATACTTTGATTTATTTCATTTTGTTTTATTTTTATTTATTTTATATTCTTTCCTTTCCTTTCATTTCCAACAAATTTCTTTTTTTACTTTTAATCACTTTTCTATTTCTTATTTTACTTTTTTTAGTTTTATCAATTTTCCTTTTTATTTTATTTCACTAAGTCTAGCCACGAAGGGCTTTGTGCTTTTTTTCATCATGTCTGAGCAAGCATTTGCTTCTCTGAATACCCACGCACAGTTTTTGTTTTTGTAAACACTGTTTGTACCTGCGCTCAATAAAGTTGGCGGACTGGCTCATGTTTATTATTGCTCCCAACAAAACAAATCACACTCGGACTCTCCCCAACTGCAATGAATGCAAGTACAACAATGCAAGTGTACCTACATACACACATAACAGCGGCTCTATAAAGTGAATGCGTGTTTAGCACTTGTAGTGGTGTGACTTTCAAATCATATTATAATTAATTTTTTTTTTTTTAATTTTTGGTTTGTTGTCGCACACCCTACTCGGCGAGACCTATCGATACATATCAAATTATATATTATATACCTTAGAATTGTGGTTATTGCTACGGTGACCATAATTTTTTTTGGAAAAAACATAACTCTTTTTACTTAAGGCTTGGTATTGCCTTCGCGTGAAAATTTCACTACCCGGCTATAAACTATTTGGGGTTACACTCTCAATATTTGGAATAAAAAAGTGTTTTTCATGGCGTAATCATCTTTTCGCATTGAAATTGCAATCTCAAATAATTTCAACCAAAGTGCATCAATTGAAAGTAATTTTTTTAAGTATATTTTTTCGTTTTGTGAATAGTATTTCCTGATGGTGAGAGACATTTCCTTGTTAAATTAAAACCTACCATAGTCACGGTTGCCGTTTTGGCCGAAATGTACCATTTTTGGTACAGAACAAAAACAGAACATTTGCTTAAAAACAGAACATTTCTGTTATTTTCCTTAGAAAAAAATACGCAGAACAACCTCCTTAAAAACCTCTGCCAAAAACAGAACGGATGGTCACCGTAGTTATTGCAAAAGAGGGAGAAAACTTTTAAGCATTGCGCATTTATATATAATAGATATAGAAGTTTAAAAGTTTTCACTAAATGAAGAATTGATCGGATTAGCCTAAAAATCTTAAGAAATTTACTTAAAAATATTTGTTTATTTCCATACTGTTAATTAATATATAAGTTACAAACCAGAATATCACTAACTGCTCACTCGAAAAAATCAATTTTTTTTCGGTGCTATGCATTGATCGTCAAAGTAAAAGAATCCGCAAAAAAATTTCGCTGCTCGAGGTTAAGAAAAACTAATTTTTTAATGACTTGCTCTTAAATATTTCTTAGAAATTCCCGACAAATTTAAAAAAAATTGCATATCCTCAATGTAGAATTGTCTGCTGATTCCAAATATATAACAATTTGTTTTAAAAGTAAAACCGTTTTTAAGATATTTTGAAATTTCATTAGGAATATTTCCTATACCACCATGAAACCTGCTAAATTTCATCATTATACTACATATCTATCAGCAATTACGACGGAGCTTTCGTGATTTAATCGAATTTGGGAGTGAATTTCGATAACGTCGATGTGATCGCTAGGAATTCTATTACAATTCTTCCACGTGAAAGTTTCGTCGTAATTGCTGACCAGTCGAATTTTCAAAAACGCCCCCTTAAAAATGCACGTTCCCACGCCCACTTTTAAAGTTTAACAGAAAATCACAATAGCATGATCAGGAGGATTTACCTACCAACTTATATTTTTTTAGCTATTTGTAGCCCTGCGCGACGTGTACATATACTTAGCCTAAATTGTCATCAATGTCTTCTAAGGGGAGTCCTAGGAAACTAGCTGTTTCTACAGGGTTGGACCAAAGGGAGATGGGTATTAGAAGAGTAGCTCAAGCAGTTGCCTGTTAGGATGCTGCGGATTGCAACAATTTAACAGGTACTGCTTGTTTAGCTTTTTATTGTGTTCCTTAACTGGAAGCATTTTCGCCTCATGATGTATATGAGGTATAGGAGACATCAGGACATACCCACGTAGCAGTTCTGAGTGCGGTGTTTGGCAGGCCTGTAGCTGGCCCTATATCGGCGATGCATAGTTAAGGATCGGCCGACCAATTTACTTATAAGTTACCAACAACGTTTCTTTGTCTTTACCCCAAGTACTGCCGGCTTGTGACTTGAGGATTTTGTTGCGGCTTTGTATTTTAGAGACAATTGCTGCTGAATGGGCAGCGAAAGTGTGAATGGTGTCGAAAGTCACTCCTAAGATTTTGGGGTGGGCGGCAGTAGGTAGTTTGCGATCGCCCACATAGATTTCTAACTCCATGCCCACTTGCGCTGTGCAAGTCGTGAATAATGTCGCCGAGGAATTTGCTGGCGACAATGTCAAGCTCCGAGCGGTGAGGAATTCGACAAGAGCGGGGAGATAACCATTAGAGCACAGCTCATCGACGGAAGTGCCTGTTGCCAATATCGTGCAGTCGTCTGAGTAAGAAACAAGCGTAACTTCTTCTGGTTCCCTCCTCCACCATAAGTAAAAGTTAAACAATAACGGAGAAAGGACACTACTCTGAGGTACGCGTTGTTTAATCTTCCTGGCTTTGACGACTGACGACCACTCAGATAATTGGCGGACCAACGCTTAAGATAAGGAGGGAGGGACAAGTCTTCCAAATCGGACACAAGCTGCGCATGATTAACTGTCTCAAAAGCCTGACACAGATCAAAGGCAACTAGAACCGTCCTGTCTTTAGGTAATTTCTGGTTGAGTTCGTCAGTTATCTTTCCTGAAGCCATGTTGGTGCTCGGCTAACCTAAAGTTTGATGTATAGAGAGAGAGTAGAACCACCTCCAGTGTCTTCACTACAGATTGAAGACGGCCGTGAGGTACTTAACTCCCTCTGCGCCGATGTGTTTGAGGTGCACCATGGCTATGCCTTCGGGACCGATGGCTTTGGAAAATTTGGCTTTCCTGATGGCCTCTTCAACCTCTGTAGCGGTGATAAAGTTTTTGTGTTTGTGGCCTGAAGGGTCTCACGTCTTGTCCTGTCCTGTGCACGATGAGGAACATACTGTCTACAAAAAGCCTGAGCACATTTCTTTGGGGCGTGGAATGTCTTGTCACCAAAGGTGATGTCGACATTCTTAGGCGGACCCATAGGATTGGACAGGGCCCTAGCTGTTGACCATAATTTCCAAACAGTAGAGAGGTAAGAAGACCTGAGGTGCTCCTCCCATTTGGCATGGTGCAGCCTCAGCAGGGAATGTATGTCTTTTATTCTACGAGCTGGTTTAAAGCGGGCGGCATCCTTTTTTATGACCTCACGGATTTTACGCTCACCTACGCGTACATCAGTCGGAATGGAGGCTCCGTCGGCGGACAAGATGATAGGCAGATGGTCAGATGCCAAAGCCACCATCGGGTGCCAGTTAATACCCTTAATTAAGCCCAGACTTACGATAGTTATGTCCGGGGAGCTACTGCAATTAACTGCCACCCTCATGGCTTAATCAACTAATCTTTTTAAAATAAAATAAAATAAATTAAAATAAAATAAAATAAAATAAAATAAAATAAAATAAAATAAAATAAAATAAAATAAAATAAAATAAAATAAAATAAAATAAAATAAAATAAAATAAAATAAAATAAAATAAAATAAAATGAATTAAATAAAAGCAGACAAACAGTGCCCAGTAGCAGTAAAAATAATTAAAAAATCACTTAAAAGTGTTGTTGTTTAAATGTATGGCAACGATTGTGTTTATGGCTGCCTCTTACATTTGAACTGAAGATACACACAGCTAAATCGATATACAGTGAAGGCGTAATCAGTGTAAGGGCTCCACTCCTGGTCTTGTCGGCCTATTGTTAGTATGTAGGCATGGTAAGTGATGTTTAACGACGGCTGTTCAGACGGTTCTTTTGTTCTCGCTGCCGTTGATAATTTCGTGACATTTAGAGCTAAAGTTCTACAAGCAAAAACTACCACACCAATATTGAATGAACCGAAAGACGCTTCGTTGTGTACGAGTAAGCGGGTTTGAGGCCACTATCGGCGGCGCTGTAGCGCTCATTGTGACGCAGATAAAAGTTAGCAGTTTTTGTTGTTTGCTGTTATCACTACTGGAATGCGCAATGTCACATCACTGTCATCCATCTGTCATTTTTGTGCCAATTCCTCAGCAGATAAGCTACTGTTGTTGTCGCCTTGATGCTTAACATGCTCCATTGCTTTGACAGCCGTGACGTTGTTACACATAAATCAAACACTGACTATCTGTCAGCGGTGAAATTTGTGTCACCCAGTAAACAAGCGATAAGGTGATGAAGCTGATAGTGCATATACAAAAATACTTTTGAATTGTGTCTCTGAATAAGAAATTTCGCTTCAAATCAATACAGCGACTTACAGAGCAGGAAGAGCTTCAACCCTTCTACACAGCGCCCACCATCTATGTAACATTATGTTGAACAATTAAAATATTTTATTTGTTTTCCCAGTCGGACATTTCCCTGCCGTCCAAACGAGCAAAGAAATTTTTTCCAATTCTACTTTTCCTATGTCGTATTACTGCCCTTTAGTCCTGCGTAAATGTCTCCGATGTCTCAAAGGAGCAATAACTAAACGTTGTAAAGAAATTTTAATTATATTTCGCATTTCGAATGTGTAAGTAGCTAAAATATTTTTTAAACGTAGGTTTCTCTGAAGTCTTACCAATTTAGCCGAACTCTTACTTCAAAACTTCAACTACAATTATTAAACCAAAGCCAAAATGTATTGCAAATGTTTGGCCTAGTTGGTGGCCCTTAGCGGAAGGGTAGTAAATCCGTTATGGATATCGTAGTGACGAAAATAGATGAAGTAACGCAAGAGTGGTTTCATTCACTACTCTATCTACAGCAGTCTGCTTTCAATGCAAGACGACACCGCTCAAAAATAGCGCAATTGTGCGTGCCGAAAGTGAAAAATACTCGAACGCATTGGCATGTCTTCGGTTGCAACACAGTGCGTCTGTGTTGTTTTTGTGCGTCTTGGTCACGTTCTTGCATAAAAATTCCATGGAACATTGCACAATTTTCCGCAAAAGCGACTGCAATCTTACTGAATGGGTGACCGTGCTAAAAAGGGGAGACACCGATTTTGAAAAGCGACTGCTGAAGACAATGCGGATATGAACTTGCCACAAGCGCTCATATAGTTGTTATAGTAATAACTTTAGCAAATAGCTTAGTATATTACGGGAAGTCTGGGGCTGTCAAGGAGAATAACTTTTTTTTGCCATATTATTTTTATGATACAGCTGCGATCACTGAATTTCCTTTGAAAACCATTAATTCCCCTACATAAATTTCAAAATCAGAAAATCTGTACCGGAAATCAGGATTGTATTAATAAAGTACTAATCAAAACGCTGCCAAAGAGTTTTATTATTTGATAGCGCTTGAGCGCTGCTCCTAACCCCGGGTCATACGTACTACATTTCAACAAAAAGAAGCATAAACTCAGTGGTAAGGTGAGGTGGTGGTGCGTTGTAAAGATGGAGAATCACCCGACAGCCTTTAATGTTTCCAACTGGGGTTAGTTATCGGGCATAACTTTTCGGGAATACCGCGTAACCTCCATTTGCTTTGAAATAAATACGAAAACGTTTCATATTTATTTTTATAAATTTAAGCACATTAAATGCTCAGTTTCGAAAGATTTTATGGTATCTCCTCGATACATATTAAAGCTTCTGAAATAAAACCGAAATTGTTTAAAGCTTTCCTTACCAAAACAAAATAAAACCACTTTTTTTTGGCATGCAACCACATCACAGAACCTTTCTCTTACCGTTCGTATTTTTGTTTCGGACTCCAGTATTAGGGCAAAATAAATTTGAATGTTGTCCACTTAAAATATTTTTTTGGCAACGCCAAAAATAGACAAAATTGCACAAAAGCCTTTTCGACTGGAAAGTTTTTTCATATCAAAACGCTTGAGGATGACAAAAATGTGGAGAATTGTCTACAAAACTTATCCACCCTTTATGTAAATACAGTTTATACATATGTATATGTACATATGTACAGAAATATGTACGACCTGATTCAATAAAAATACTCAACTTTTTGGTTAATTTTTTGTATGCTAAAATAACCCACGAAAATATCTAAAATATTGTTTTCATGAATATTACGTTTGTCGTTAAAAGCTTTTATCTTTTTATAGCTTAAAATTTTAGCGGTCAAAAACAATTATTTAAAAAATATAATAATTTCAGTTGCTAAGTTTAGTAATGACACCTCTCATACAAACTTGGGTTTTCAGCCGAATATCTGTAAAAGCCCTGCAGTCAATCCAACTATTTGAAAACTACTTTACAACTAGTTTCAGAAAATTATAGCTTTATACTAGATGTTTTCTGACTAGATTTGCAGGGAGAGTTCAAGAGGAAAAATTGGTAAAGAGATATACGATACCAATATCCTACACAGAGCCAAAAATGCCTAATAAAATTAATAAGATTGTCTTTATGAACGGTTTCCAGGCTCAGGGGTAGTCAAGACGGCGGAAACGAAAAAAAAACCATACGCAAATCTATTTGGTTTAATGAGGAAATTCTTATTGATATTATCAAGTGCAATTTCTTCTTTTTTCTTTGCGATTTCTTTTTATATGTGTTATTAATAAGAAAATCTTCTCGAAATTTCTGTCAAAATATTGAAAAAAAGCTGAAAGAGAAAAACTTCTTATTTTAATAAGATGATCTTAGGGTTCCTAACAATAAGATTTGACTTATTAACAGATTTCCGCATAATTGTATGTGTTAATAAGACGATCTTAGGGTTCCTAACAAGAAGATCTGACTTATTAACTGATTTCCGCATAATTGTATGTGTTAATAAGACGATCTTAGGGTTCCTAACAAGAAGATTTGACTTATTAATGTTTTCAAAGGGAAAACATATTTCCGCATAATTTTATGTGTTAATAAGACGATCTTAGGGTTCCTAACAAGAAGATTTGACTTATTAACAGATTTCCGCATAATTGTATGTGTTAATAAGACGATCTTAGGGTTCCTAACAAGAAGATTTGACTTATTAATGTTTTCAAAGGGAAAACATATTTCCGCATAATTTTATGTGTTAATAAGACGATCTTAGGGTTCCTAACAAGAAGATTTGACTTATTAATATTTTCAAAGGGAAATCTTGCATCATCATCAGCAGACATCATGTAGAACAATTATACGCTGAGAAGCAGAAGTACCCGATGGCTCGATGGTAAGCACCTGTGTTCAGCATTCAATATGTGGTTAGTTCGATTCGCGGTGGAGGCAATATGGCAAGTGTGGAAGGCAATGTAAGGAAGAGTGTGCGGTGAGATGGCTTGAAGGAAATATAAAAAGGCAACATAAGAAGGTAAAGGCAATACAAGAGAAATCTAAAACTGAATCGTAACTGATAATCTGAAGTTCTCGAAGACAATATAAGAACTCTGAAATATAATTTTTATTTTCTTCTCAATAATATGTGATTTCATTTTGAAAATATTAATAAGTCGAATCTTCTTGTTAGGAACCCTAAGAAATCAGTTCGTTTTCTGCAAGATTTCCCTTTGAAAACATTAATAAGTCAAATCTTATTAACACATACAATTATGCGGAAATCTGTTAATAAGTCAAATCTTCTTGTTAGGAACCCTAAGATCGTCTTATTAACACATACAATTATGCGGAAATATGTTTTCCCTTTGAAAACATTAATAAGTCAAATCTTCTTGTTAGGAACCCTAAGATCGTCTTATTAACACATACAATTATGCGGAAATCTGTTAATAAGTCAAATCTTCTTGTTAGGAACCCTAAGATCGTCTTATTAACACATACAATTATGCGGAAATATGTTTTCCCTTTGAAAACATTAATAAGTCGAATCTTCTTGTTAGGAACCCTAAGAAATCAGTACGTTTTTTGCAAGATTTCTCTTTGTAAAGATTAATAAGATTTTCTCTTCAAAAATAAAAAGAACTTCTTCTTGAAGAAAATCTATAGAGATATCATATGACTTTTGTTCTATTTTATTAGGCAGTGTTGGCTCTGTGTACCTTTGAAAAATAATGGGAGCTACAGGAAAGTGGGGCGACACCTCTCATGCATAGTACTTGCATTTTAAGGCTGAATATCTCTAAAAGAATTCATGGCAGGGACCTTGAAATGGTATGGAGATATACATATGGAAATGTTTGAGTTATTGGAAAAGGGGGCGTGGCAAGCTTCCATAAAAATTTCCTCTTTTCGACAATAAAATATAAGTGCAATAGTGAATTTTTGAAATAAACCAAAAAGTTAGTTATAACTGCAATGAAAGAATTACCTCATTAGATTGGAGAGTGTCGCGGGCCGATGCAATACATACTTATGCACTCACAAAATCCAAAATTATCTGAAAAAGGGATACAACTAAAAAAAATAGACTCTGTTTTTTAATAAAACACGTGTAGCTTGGCTCTGTAGAGAAGGGTTAATGACTGATACACAACATCAGGATGCTGAAGGTGGTGAAGCTCAAGTGGCACTTCAATTGCTTTATACTCGTATGCGGCGGAAATATCCAGGAAACCCCACTTAATGCGGCAACGACTAGTAAGACCGACACACATACACAGACACAACTTGATTGTGAAAATGTCATCATACGTCATTTGCAACTGAAATGACAAACATATGTAGCATATAATTATATATATTAGACTGTATCCTTTTTTTCAAGCTTTAGTTCAAGCGCCAAACCTTAACTATAACAAAACGAGCCTTTCTCAATATTGGGATGCTGGAACGAAAAGCAATATTGCCAGAAAGGCATGCCTGAACAGGCCTACCGATGCTGGAGAAATATCACAATACCTACCTTATCTTATTTTGTAAGTTTCACGAGCTTAAGGAATTTGACAGGAACTGCATATAAGGTGAGCCCCCATCGAGAAGCGATTGTAAAGAGCGGATATCTAAAGCAAGCTCCGGCCGCTACTGGGACAATTGTTCGAAAATCTGGAAACTAATTTACACAGATTATAACACTCTTTCATACACCTCCTAAAGAATGAAATTGTTACTGTGCTTGTGTGAGAGCGCTATGATCACACTGATTAACCAATGGATGTTGTTTGTTAGGCTCAGTCGCTCACTTGCTAGCAACGACTCAGGTTAGGTTAGGTTCAAGTGGCTGCTGCAAAGGCACACTTAGTACAGTATTAAAAGGCTCGTTGTGAGCCAACACTAGGAAAGTCAGTTCCGGGACCCGGCCATACGACTCAACAACATACGCTTTTGACTCGGCGCGCTAGTGAGCGATGTAGCAAAACACGATAACATAATTTCATTGGTGCACTGAACGCTCCTTCATTAATAAAGCCTCACTTTTAGAATGAGTTCTTGAAATATACAAGGAAAATATTTCAACAGATAAATTATCACAGTCAGTTATGATTTTGACAGCTGGAATGAAAGTGTTGTGACATAGACTCAGGTGCATTTTTACACAGTTAAGCGCTTTCTTCACACTTGCTTAGGAAAAAAGAGCCCATGGAATGTAGTGAAATTTAAAATAAATATATTGTTTAGTCCTCAAAAAAAAATAAGTTTTCGAGTTTAATCCTATCTAACAGACCTCAAAGGTATATTTTCGAGGATTTTTGCTAACTTAAAAAAAAAAAAAAATAGATATACACCTTTAAAAATCACTAATCACCATCTAACCGCCTAGGCGATTTTATTCGTTGTACTCCTACTACATTTATATTATGGATTCATAGTGGTACCGGCCTAAACCCAAACTGACATATTGGGTCCGTTAAAAAATTTGTATATTTTAAATAGTCTAATGCGATTTAAAAAAATTATATATGCAGGTACATCGTCTGCTATAATTGACTTCTGGAACGCCTCAACTATGCAACCCCTGTCTCAAGGTGCATTGAACTTCCGCGTTGCACATGATCGAGTCTGCCACTCGACCATCAAGAATGCATTCCGTTCGATTATTGTCAACATTGTAATGAATGCAACTCTAAACAAATCACAAATATACTTGTAAACATTTGTGTGCTGTGGCAAGTGCATTCCACAAAATGTTGCTGCTGTTGCATGCCATACGTTGTGCCACACGTGCTGAAACATATAAAACAACACAGAGACAAATACGCTAGCATTTTTAGTGGCTAAAGAATAAACAATGCCATCCATGGCACGGGGAGCAATTGCTTGGTGTCGACTATGTGGCAGCTAAACTAGCAATCGGCTATGAGGCAGCTAAACCAAACGTCTGCAGCAATGACAACAAAACCAACAAACACCTACAAATCAAAAAACAAAATCGCAGCCGTAAAAGTAAACAACGAAAGCGGTAAATTCGACAGCTAACATTTCTTGTGCAACACTAATTTCTTAATGTAAACATTGGACGTAAAAGTGGGAGATATTTGGAAACTGCATACTTGATATAATTGAAAGTTTTCGATGTGGCAAGCCGCATATTTGAATTTCAAGTTATTAGCTAACACATTGATATATTCCTATTGGGCCCTGCACTTGCTGCGCTTTCAAAAATCCGAATTTAGAAAGTTCGCAGTCACGGAGTCACGTCTCAAAGTTGCACCATTAAAATCGTCATTGTCAACTCAACTAATGGCCTCTGGTACGTACATATGTATATACGACTCCTATTGCAACAACATCTGCATCGATTGCAGCATGTCCAACTCAGCGACGGCACTTGCTGCAATCGGCAAAAGCATTATTTCCTAAGTAAACCATCAGTCAGGTCGGGCAGGGTGACCAATAAGGGATTTTGTTTTGTTAGCAAGAACTTTCTCAGAAACATACCAGGAATGGTTTTGGTCCATGATTTAAAAGTGTAAACTTCTATATCGGCAGGTATTTGAAAAAATAAAACAAAAAATGCGACAACAACCATATAAGATATGAAACTGTATGGAAGTTTTGTGTTTATGTTGTGGGGCACATCGAACTAGACGACACAAACTACGGTAGGAAGCTGATAAGAAGTCACCGTTCAGTATGTAAAAGTTCTGTGGCAATAAGGGCATACGGCCAAAGTTATTTTTGATAACTTTTTAGGAGATCGTTTTGAAATAACAAATCCTTACCTAACATCATCAATCTGCAGGGGTTTTCCAATGTATCTTTTAAAATTTATCTGAGTGATAACTCTCATTTAACGGCGTTGATATGAAAATACAAAACCAAAAAGCTACCAAAATGTAGATCAAAATATAAAGTACCAAATTTGGCAGATAAACTCCAAAGCAAAAACCCTGAAACGCTATCGATTGAGCTGATGAAAGGTAGAGCACCTATAACGGCGACAGAGATGACTACAACAACAATAGTTGACTAATGGAAAAATTCATATTAAATTGATTTTATTGACAGGAACGTAAATGTTTTGTTTGACGACATCGCCCGTGCCAAAGAAAAGAGATGTAAATCAAAATTCTCGTTTTTCCGGATTTTATGATAAAAGTTAATAGCCGACTGATGAGATTGTTCTCTAAAATGCAGAATGATTAAAAGTACGAAAATGGCGTTCATGGATGCCTTTGAATTTAATTTTTATGATGGAGCTCTATGAAAAAATAAAAGTTTGAACTCGTTTTCCCAAAAAATTAAAATTTTGAAATACATCTCTTTACTATGGAACGAGCGACATGTTAACTATATTTATGTGTTGCCTTAGCCATATACGAAAGTTTATGGTGTGTGTGTGGGGTTTTGCTTAAGGGTGATCCAAAAATTGACCGACAACATTTTTTAAAGTTTTAAACTAGTTGAGTAAGTAATAAATACACTTATTCTGCAGTTGCCTTAGAGCTGTTCTTAATATAGTCATAATAAAAACTGAAGATTTAATTTGTTCACATTCACTGATAAAAATGATTTCCTAAAAGTAAGGAAACCTCCATACAAATTCAAGTAAATGAAGGGAACAATATTGCACTAAGGCCGCACTGCCTTAAAAGAAAGAAGTTGTTATACTTAAATTTACTTTTAAGTAGGGCTTGTACTTAAATGGTAGTTAAGTAATTTTAAACTAAAAAAAAAAATTATTTTACACAGTTCTTATATTGCCTTCAACGAGAATCGAACTCACAACTTTTCGAATGGTAAACTCAGATGTCTACCATGAAGCTATTGAATACTTACGCTTGACAACGTCTAATTACACCTTTGTTCTGTTTATGGAATTTCACCACTCTTACTAACGTTGCCTCCCAACATAAGGAAATATTGACTTATTTTGAATTTTTAGGATAGTTGTATACTTAATATGTAATAAAATTCTTTAAAAATTACGCGGGCAGAACGTTTTTCAGCATAAGGAAATATTTACTTATTTTGAACTTAAGGATAGTTTTATACTTAATAAACTTGTAAATTGATTGAAACTAGTAAAAATGTTTTAATACTGAAATGAGTACATTGATTTACTTATGGCAAGTAGAAATGTTCTTTTAAACTAAGTAGATTTGTCCCTAAAACAGCGTTTTTTCCTTAAAAATAGGAAAAATATTTTTTTTTAAGCCAAGTAGTACGTTTCCTCAATTTTAGGACAATTATTTTTATCAGTGTTGGTGGTATCGAAGTGTTTCCTGCCGAGTCCAAACAACAAGTGGTAACGCCGATACACTCGAAAGATTTCTGACCAACTGCGACCCCGTTTTCAGCAACTCTTCTTCCTGAAGTATTATTGAGGTTCCTTTTCCTGAGATGTGAATGATGGACGCTCATACCCATTATACCACGGCAGCGTCAAAACTCTATACGGTAGTTTGGAATGCTTGCAAATAATGCAACAAAAAATTCCTTACACCCCTACTAGAGCACGCACCATCCTTCAACCAGAACGCCCGATAAGTTTCACTCACCCCTTTAAAAAAGCAACGCCAATGGCAGTTAACTAATTGCAGCGTCGATTTTGGGATCTATAGCGTGTGGCATCTGTGTCGCGCCTATGGTAGCGGCTGGCTGGCTTTAATTGCAAACATCAACACTCAGTGTATTATTTTTGGTAACAACAGCACAAACAAGCAGACACTGCTTGTGGCCAAGAGAAAATGGCAAAGGGGAAAGTAATGAGCCAATGTGGGGACGACAATTTTCAAATTTTTAATGCTGTCGCGAGGTAACGGGGCCTTGGAGTGAGTGTATGCAGATGCTGGATGTGGATCGAAATGTGTGTCATGAATGGAGCACCGTGATGTGTAAACGTTTTTAATTTTAGATTTACGTTCGCCTCCTCAATCTGTGGTTCTACATGGCAAGGAAAATGTTGAGTACCAGCAATATTAGAAGGCAGCAGCCTATGACGGCCGCACAAAGATGCACCATGCATTTTGTTTACTTCAACGCTGCTGTATCGGTTGCTCTGTAGTAACGAGGTGACAAATAATAAAAACAACAAGCACATGCTTTAGAAAGCGATGCTGCAAGGCCCACATTACGACACATTTACATACGCTCCCATTCACTTTTTCCGCTACTGCAAATTGAATAATTGGAGATGCTTGACAAACGACGTTGTGGCATTGTCAAGTCATTTGTTTACATCTGCAACGTACAAAATGCAGCATGTGTGGCATAGAAAGAAAAATTAAGAAGGATAGATATGTATGTAGTTGCCACAGTGGTGATTTAGGCACTGAAGTTGTTGATTTTTGGATATAAAAGCACCAAACAATTGGTTGAGTGTGTATTTTAAAACCAAAATTTTGTGAAGCAGGGACAAAAAGAAATAACCGAGTAAAACTGGACAGCTGAAAACATTGCTTGGGTATTGTCGAAGTCCACTGCCTGGATGGATGGTTTGAATTTACCACCCTTCTAGGCCCTTCTGCACTTCTATAATCTGATTGTAAAATGAGCGAGGAAAAGTTGACAACACTGTTATAGAAGTTTCACGGCGTCCAACCAAATGACAGCAAACGTCAGTAGCTACAAGAACATTGCTTTTATACCTTTTGTGTTTGTATGTAGGTAAGTAAGTTTAAATGCTCCATTTAATAGTTTCTGCTGATGTGACCACCGGGTTATGCTATGGATAAAGACCAATTGTTGCAGGCGCTTATATCCAATCTCTATACGGCTCCGCGTGGCATGACATTGCATGACATACGAATTTGTCTTTTCGTCAAATTTTATTGACGTTGCAAATTTCTTGCCCTGCTTGTCGCACAGATTGTTTATTGGCGATGCAAATTGTGGCCGTTCCATGGAGTATTGCCAGATGTGCTGACGTGAGTTTTGTTATAAGCTTACATTATAATGCATACCTACATATCTATCAAGTTTACTTTGCTTATAGTACATTTACACCGCACCAAATTTGGCGAATTCAAATGAGCCAGTTCGACACCGTTTACACTGGCAAATTTGCATTTGACTTCACGTTCCCTGCAAGAACCTTCTACCAGGACCAAAGCCACCGAAAGAAAATTGACTACCGTCGTGTTTTAAACGCCTGTGGAGTAATAATAAAAGAAGAGTCAAGAAGGCTTCTGTCTTTTTCTGGTGGGATTGGCGCATTTTCTTAAAAAAATAGTTGAAATTGTTATTTACAGCTGTGCATTGTGCAAAAGTTATCACACGTCAATTACCCATTAAGGTTCTTGCTGGGCAAATCCAAATGTGGAATACAGACAAGGTTGCTATTTTGAGGAAGTGTGGATTGTATTGTTACGCAAATGAGGTCAAATGTGGTGGAATTCCAAATTTGGAAAATGAGATTTGTACACTGAACCAAAAACGTACATGTTTTGTACGAACAAAGTTTCATAGAAGTTCACGCCGATTTTTTCTTAGAATCTAAGAAAAATTTCATATAATTTAAGAAAAGTTTCTTATTATATATGAAAAAATACGTTAAATTTTATTAACGTCAGAACTTCGTTCATAAAATATAAGAACTAAAATTCATTAATTTTTTAGCTGAATTTGTTCTTAAATATTACGAATTTGTTCTTAAATTTTAAGAAATTACGTACGTACAATTTTTTTACTATCATTATAAGAACTTTTTCTAAATATTTAGAACTTGTTTCGTAGATTTTAAGAACTATTTCTTATATTTTAGGAAAGCGTCATCGATTGAACCAAAAAATTCTTAACTAGAGCAGACAGCTGCCACTGTTTAAATTTTTTTTATTAATACAATTTATTGAAAAGATCGTGGGTTAAAAATTAAATATATAGTAATTATGTATATTAAAAAAAAGAAAAAGAAAAAAGTTCGCTATTATAAAGTGTAGTGAGTGATAAAGACTTGTTAAGTCCCGAGAAATTAACGTTTCACCTAAAAAGAACCCACATAAGAAGACATCTGGAAATAAACAAAAAGACTTCAACCTCAACTGAAGCAGCATCATATTAAGCTGCAGCCGTACTAGAGCGACATAATGCAACAACACCAACTTTAGCTGAAGCACAATTACATATGTACTACTTATTTCAGCCCTCCTTTTATACATACAAACTCCTTTTGCTAATGAATGTTTAACTTTAATTATTTTTTTTAATGAAAATACGTTACTACCTTTGTAAAAGAAATAAGTATGTCAATTAAAATAAAACATTCCAACTGAATTTCATGATTTTTAAAATTCAATAATGGATCCATAAATTCTAAGAATGAGTTCGTAAAATTTAGAATGCATTCATACAATCTGGGAATCAGTTCGTAAAATTTAAGAATTGATTCATACATTCTAGGAACGAGTTCGTATAATTTATGAATGGACTCATACATTCTAAGAATGAGTTCGTAAAATTTAGAATGGATTCATACAATCTAGGAATGAGTTTATAAAATTTGAAATGGATTCATACATTCTATGAATGAGTTCGTAAAATTTATGAATGGATTCATACAATCTAAAAACGAGCTCGTATAATTTATGAATGGATTCATACATTCTAAGAATGAGTCGTATAATTTATGAATGGACTGACATATTCGTTCGTTTGAGTTCGTTCAATTTAAGAATCTTTTCATACATTCTATGAATAAGGTCGTACAATTAATAAATGGTTTGTCATATTCTAAGAATGAGTTCGTACAATTTAAGAATCTTTTCATACGTTCTAAGAATGAGGTCGTAGTATGTATTGACATATTCTAAGAATGATTTCGTAGATTCTAAGAATGAGTTCTTGGATTTTAAGTATTATTATTAAAATTTAGTTTGACATGAATATTTACGAATTTTTGTTCTTAAATTCTACGAAAACGTTCTTTGGAGAGCTTTTAATGAAAAAAATTCGTAAAATATATGTACTTTTTCGTAGAAAATATGTACTTTTTTGGTTCAGTGTATGGAAAAAAGCGCCAAATTTGCAATTTTTCGCCAAATTTGGTGCGGTGTAAATGTACTATAACGTTGCTATTCAACTTTGAAGTTTTATGGCGACATTTGTTTTGGTTACTGTTTAATGTGTTTTTGTTTTCGGTTTTCTTATCCTAGTCGGTAATCGTTCTGTTTACGGACTAAACAATTAAGTATACAGAGTCTTTATGGGGACATTTTCATCGCTTTTTTGTGTGTGGTCCATTTGGATAGAAGAGGAATTTAAGAGGAATATCAAAAAGCCAGCAGTGGATCTTAAAACTATTTTCCGGGGACCCCCTTTTACATTTGTGTTAGGTACAACTTTTGATGTGGTTGGTGAAAGATAAGATAAGCAAAAGTAAAATAAAATAAATAAGAATAAAATAAAATAATATGAATTATAATGAAACAAAATAAAATCTTATAACTTTATAAAATAACTAGCTCGTTTCTTATTTAATTGTATATCCGGTACTATCTCTGAAACCGCTTGACCGATTTGGATGATATTTGGCATATAGATAGTTGATTCTAAGACACACGGGTGTTGCCACTTGCGCGGTTTACAGGGTTGTCACCTATCCCATTATTTTAATATTGAGCAAAATATGCCAATATGAGTATCAAATGCAAGGTATTCTCGGCGACACACAAAGTAAAATATTTTCAAGTGGGGTGGCCCCCAACCGAATTATATTTGTATATTTATATATCCGGTACTATCTCGAGAACTGTTACCCGATTTCGATGGAATTTGGCATAGAGATAGTATGCTTGATTCTAGGACTGTCCACTTGGATGTTGCTGCTTGCGGCGGTTCACAGGGTTGCCACCTACCTCAATTTCTTTTAAGTATTGAGCAAAATATGCCAATATGGATATCAAATGAAAGGTATTTTCCGCGACATACCAACTAAACTATTTTCAAGTAGAGTTGACGCCCAGGGTTGCCATTTTACTGTATTATATTTGTATATTTTGGGGTCATTTTGAGATTGGTTTGCGCTCATTTTGGCATCATTTCGAACCGCTTCACCGATTTTGATTAAATTTGGCACAGAGATGGTATGCTTGATTCTAGGACTGTCCACTTGGGTGTTGTCAGTTGGGGCGGTTTACAGGGTTGCCACCCATCCTAATTTATTTTAAATATTGGGCAGGATAATTCAATATGGGTATCAAATAAAAGGTACTTTCAGACGCATTCCAACCATGTTGTCTTATAAATGAATTGTCACCTAGGGTTTTTTTATTTCTTCGTATATTGGCCGATTTGGATGAAATTTTATATGTGGATAGTATACATGGTTTAAAAGTTTTTTTGAAAAGCTAATGTAAAAAGTTTATGTTGGAAAGTAGGTAAGACTATTGGACAAAATTGAAAACACCGAGCAAGCTCGGTCACCCAGATACTATATTTTAAAAGCGGTATACTTTGTTGTAACTTGTATAAAGATTAATTCAGCGATTCGCATACTTATACAAGCACATTATTCCATTGAATAGTAAAAATAAAATAGTTTTGACAATGCATACACAAATGTATCTTAAGATCATGACATTTCAAATTAAAGCTGCAGGTGTCATAAACTAGATTTCAAAATGAATAATACTTAAAATCCGCTTAACTGGCATAATAGGTACATGTTGGAGTTCCAACCTCAGATTTTGTGTATTAAAACTGGTTAGCCAACATTGAAAAATTGATATTTTTAAACTGGTAAATGACAACTGTCGGCAATAATAGCGGCAAAGGTCGCGCACTGCAATTATCCGCTTAAAGCTGACGCTTATTAAGCTTTTTAATACTTATCAAGAAAAAGCAATGGCTTAGAGGAAATTCAGCAATGTGTTGTTTTTTGTTGTTGAATGTGGATTTGCATTTCAAAACAGTCTCACGCACTAAAAGCGCCAACGCCATGATGATCGCGCTGATAATAATGTGGCAGGCAGCAAAAGTCAAGTGAAAAGAAATGAGTAGTTCATTGCCAATGCCATCAACAACAAGAGTTGGGCATAATGAAGCAGCAGTTAAAGTCGCCACCACCGCTGCCATAATTCAATAAAATTCCTAGTACTAGTTGCCGCAGCAACACCACTCAGTCACACACAAAGCACACATATGCATATGCTGGCTTTCAAGACATTGGTGTGTGTGTGCTTGAATTGCTCACCGATTGTTGTTAATGTTGGCTGCTGATTGGCGGCAGTGGGCTTGTTATTTGTCCTTCTCAGTAATGCGGGCGCAGAAGCGATATGTTTGCTCTTGCCACACATCACTCGTATTGCATTTCAATGGCTTCACTCGCGGAGGACATCGCCTGGCAGTAGTGCATTTTGGCAGTTGCATTTGCAGTTGGTCGTAGTTGAACACCTTACCACCGCTTACCCTTCCTCCTCCGCTCACACTCATCCCACAGCATACACCTACTGCCTGTGTCGCTTCGTCAACTTGTCCACATTGAAGAGCCCGCAAGCGCTGCTTGTTCGTTGCGTTAGCAGAAGCGGAGGTGGCGATGGTGGCTATGAAACCTGATTCTCTGACTCGTGATCTCAAGTCACGTTTTGGGGTGTGATCGATGCTATTTTATTGGCGGAATTTATACCCGTCGTAGAACTATAATATCAGTGGTGAACAAGATGGAGAGCTACGAAGCGGTATAGAGGATCAGCTGCAAGAATTATGTTTTATGATATGGGCATAGTGATGTAAACGCTTCTGCTCGTCATGGGACACACACGCACAAATTCATGAGCGCACATGCAGCATGGCTATTGTGATGGCAGTGAATTATGTATGTTGGTTGGTTGGTTTGTCAGTATGTGCAACAGTTGCACTGTGGCAGATTAGGCGTTGCGCTTCCGAGCGAAGCTTGTTATTAGAGCCATGCTGGATGGGCGAATACTTGGAAATGGTTACATTGTGTATGCATCCAAGCGAATTTAGATGGGTGTATGGGGTTGGCATTTCGCTTTGATTATACAGCTTAAACTGTGTATGCGCGGATCCTATATTAACCCACTATTTTGCTTTAATCCGCGTATGTATGTACGTACTTTTGTAATTTGTGTTGTACTTTTTAATATTTTTTGTTACATACATACCTACAAATTTCAATACTCAAAAGTTGTTGAGTCAACACCATAGGAAGGAACGATTGAGCCATGCTCGCTCTTTTAACAGTCAATGCGCACACCAGTTAAGCTCAAAAATTTAGATATCTTAATAAAATTGCTTACAGAATCTTTAGCATACGGGTTGTCTCGGGTCTGAAAAATTTCAGAAAGATTACATTTAAATGTAAACTTGGTAAATATTATTTTATTATATTCAAGGCAGTGGTGGATCCGGATTTTGGCCTTTTATGCTTGTTTTACAAAAAAATATATACCTACGTTTGTTGGTATGGGAATCTCAAACTCAAGGTATCACGTACTATGTAAATCCTTTTAAAAAGTTACCGAATGTGTATTACGTAAACGGCCTCCGCCTCTGTTTCAAGGAGGGCAACTCTACACATAGCCTTACCAATTTGTAAATGCTTCGTACTAGTGTCTGAGTAGATTTTTCCATACAAGTAGCCGAATTGCTAACTTGAAACAGAAAAATGGCAGAGAGTTTTTTAATGGTTTCTTGAGCTTTTGGATGTGCTAAGTCCGAATCTGATGACACTTTTTTTTGGGGTCAACCTGGATTTTCTCCCCAGAGGAGTTTGTTATGAGATCCCCAATTTTTTGTACTATGGGACATCTGCATCCCGCCAAATATAAAAACCAAATTAAATTATGGTTTTTTGACTCCAGAAAATTGGTTTATTAAAAAAAAATGTTTACAACTATCGATCTCTTTACAAACCACCTTAAGGAGAGAAAACCTAGGGTGACCCGAAAAATCTGACTTCATCGGCTTCTCCGGAACTACCCCAAGTGATCGTATAGTATAGATCTCGTCGTTGCTAGACTTGCCAGGTCTGAAGCTACACTGATATTGTCCATTCAGCAGTCAATATCGTACATTATATGCGATAATAAGGAGGCTAAATCTGCTTATTCTTCTGGGTTGGGCAGAGGACTTTAATTCCAGTCTTGATGCATGCATTTCGTCGTTGGTTTGAACAGCATGGCGTGCTGAGTGGTGGTACGTTTTTTCTTTCTTCCAGAACTTAATCTCTGTTCTATCCATAACCACCCACCACCCTTTCTTTTAATACAAATCGCGGATGTTATTGCTCTCAGCGAGTATCTCAAAGGCCTCATACCTTTCGATTTTAATTTTTTGATCAAATGTTTCGTACGCGGTTTAGAACTTACACCTTCGACATATTTTAGGATAATAACTCAAAATGTTTAATTCTTCCAGAAAAGAGCTTGCTCAAATGTGTTGATTTCACTCTATTTAAAACAAAAACATGTCAACAAAAACATAAACAGGAAAATCAGAGAAATATTTCCTAGAAAGCTCAGCGCCATTCACGGTTTTGCAATCTACAATCAATTTTCTTGATGCAACTGTAGCACTAAGAAACAAAGAAATCGTCTATACCAATATGTTACTTCTCCCGATATCTACATAAATACGCACTTCAAAATGTAAATGGCTGCAGTCCAGGACAAATTCATATTCCCGTCCCGCTTAAAATTGTGCTGTTGGTTTATTATAATCAAAATCATGTTACCCATTTAACGACATTACCACGCATGCCTGCAACACCATTAGCGACTGATACGACAGCAACATTCACATCGCCAGGGTGCGTGCACGTTTGTATGGCTGTGTGTTGCATGCAGTTCGGAGGCGCTTCTGCAGCACTCTATGCGATTGTGTAGCATGTCACAGGAATTGGGTGGCTAGTTCGCTAGCAGTTATTGGGGGAATTTTTGCTTCGCGCATGCGCAATCAATGACAACATTGTCCCATCAGCGCGAGATCGTTATCAGCGCAAAATTGCCACTAAACGTCACTTCTCTTAAGATCAAAGTGGTGTAAGCGCTTTACAACAGCAGCGACAACAATCGCAACAACAAAAACTGCGTGAACTAGCAATGATCCAGCAGCAAAGATTGTATGTTTGTGCATCCAGTGAAAAAGTAAGTTTGCGCATGCGCACGAATTTCAATTAAATGCAGATGCAACTTCTTGGCAATTTTTTGTTGTTGTTGATGCTGGCTGTTGCTGTTGTTAGGAGTTGTGTGGTGGCTGATTGGATATGCTGGACCACACCATCGAACAAAGCAATGCGTTCTCAGCAGCGAGATGCAAACATATTACAATCCAGCTCCGCCGTATTAAAATGCGCGTGCGGTTGTTTGTGCCTGCCGTAATAAGATTTATGCTCTCACGGGTGACAACAAATTAATTCAACCGCCCCAACGTTGTCGCCACCACCAGCGTCTTCACCAGCAAGGCTTCCACAGTAGCAGGGCTACGGCAGCTCCAGTTGCAAGTGACACTAACTTATGGGGCGGTTAGGGAGCAAAAGGCAAGAAACTCATTTTCTCATTTCTTAGTTTCGAAGTTTTGTATTGTCGGTGACTGTTATCTTAATATTGTCTTTGTCACAAAACCGCAGTGGGTCGACCCGACTAGGCAGCGCTTTATTGAGTACAACAAAGAGGAAATTCTGAGCTTCTACAGACACAAAGTGGACCTTCGCCGTCATGTTGTGCTGTGACGCTAATGGATTACATGATTTTCGCATTATCGCTTTGTTTTCACAAACTAGCGATCAAGTGCAATCAGTTACGACAGTAACAAGAATAACAATAACAATAAAGGCGATTCATCGGCGACAACAGTGCGCGCACAATTACAATACAACAACATCTTATCGCACACGAAAACTACAATGCAATCCTTTTCGCTTCGCTTAGCCGCCGATTATTGTTAACTGATTGTGCGATGACTTTGCAGCTCTTATTGGACGAGGTATGAATACGCATGCAAATATTAGACTGGGTCGGTTATCAATCGAAAAATAAAGCTGTAAACGTCCCAAATCTAACTTGAAAGCCCTGATAAGGATATATAAGGATTTAAGGATATTTCAAAATTCTTTTCAAAAACACCCCAACTCGGAATTTTGCAGGAATTGGGCGTTTTGAAACTTATTCTAACACAAAATTTTGAACAATATTTTGAAAAAGTGCGCTATAAAAACCGTTTCTGTATTTATAATGCGGTTTTTTAAAGAGACTTTTTTATGTCCTTTTGAGATCGAGTAAAAGCGGATAGCTGAAAACGATTTCTAGGCTAAAAACATTCGGACATTAGAAGAAAATAAAGATTTTTCCTAAGGCAATATAATGACAACTATAAAGTAACGAATCGGATAGAAGAAATACAAAATTTTCTCCCGCAGCCTCTCAACTTGAGCTTAACATTTCTGTGCTGTGGCTTACAATTGTGTTTTCGATCCAGCCGAATGTATACCCATGTGTTGTAAGAAGACCTGTTAAATAATGATTAAAAAATTAATGATTATAACAATTAAATAGACCTTGCCTAAAGTGGAATTGTCTCCTGATTCCGAATACCACATCTATTTTCCTGTGGCAGATCGAGTTTCTGGGAGATCGGTGAAAATATGAAAAAAACCCATTTCGCTGAACTTTGCTTTATACAAATGCGTTAGAAATTTGAATTACTCAATTACTCACTCGATTGAACCTTTGGATTATATGTTATCTCAATTATCATCAACATGTCTTACCTTGATCTCTATAAGTATCTTATCTACTATGCCAAAAAAGCTCACAAATATTTAAAAAAAATTATTTTTAATTTAACCACCTCAATATCAGAAAAAATCTAGGGACGAAAAAAGTTAGCCATCCTATACTAAAGGAGATTCAATTACAAAAATTTTAAGCACGCCAGTACAATATTATGTGCCCTTGACTTTATAAGCCACTTTACATTAAATGTCCTCAATCAAAAATTTTCTATTTTCAACCGACAAATTTTCAAAAACATGTAGAATTTCCTGCTGATTCCGAATATGTAAACATTCGGCTTTAAGGAAGAACAGCTTTCGAGATATCTTGAAATTTCAATAAAAATAATTAAAATGCAAATTTTCAATTCTTTTTCTAGCTCGAGAACTATAGGCTTTACAAAAATAACTTTTATCATTGTCAATGGGGAACTTCGTTACAAGAAAAAGGTAAAAGTAAATTTTTCTCTGCATACTAAAGTTTTCGAGAAAAATCCTTAAAAGTTCATTCGTGGCAGATATTTTCTTATAATTTCCGGAGCTAATTTTACAGTCGCGATATTTCAGAACTGGTAACTCTTAGAGCAAAAATGAAGGACGATATTTGTAGAGAATTTCCAGGTGTAAAACTTGGTTTCAAGTCACTTTACGAAAAAACTAACAGTTTTCGAGAAAAGTCAAAAAAAATTTGACCTTTCACTCCGAATAACTTTTTTAGCACATATGGGATCAATAGGGAATGATGTTTTCTTTTTGACGGCGAACCTAAGCTCTCTACCAAAATTTTCTGTGTGGGAATTATTGTTATTTGAAATGTTTATTTTGACGTATTTTTTGATTTTTTTGCATTCTTTGTAAATTGTTGTTGTGACTTTATTTTTTCTATGAAAAATACAAAGAAAGAACGTAGTGTCATACGAATAAGGAAATATCTCAAGTTAAGTGGTTTGGGATGGGACTGAGTTACAGAATAAAATTGTAAAACAAAAAGCTTATTAATTTATTAAATAAAAATTTAAAACAAATTATATAAAAGTTTAAAAAATATTGATGACATAGATCAGGCATTAAGCTCACGCCAGTTGCGTGGTAAACGAAGACTCTATCGACTTAGCTACTGCTGCGCATTAGTTTCAATGGCAAAATAGCCAACTCATTACCTGCAAACCCAATAGTTCAATACCCATTTTATGTGTGAAATAAATTCAAATACATAATTTTAACCAAGGTCTGAAACCGATTAAAATAACGTTCCGATTTCGGTTTCCGTTTTTGCAACGTGGTTCGGTTTCGGTTCCGGTTTCGTTCTTCAAAATTTATTTCGGTTTCGGTTACGGTTTCGTTCCGGTTTCGGTTTCCAAATAAAAACACGAAAAAAAAAATTTACTACTAAAATACTCAACTACCTATGTAGCTACGAAATAGGTCTGAATTTTCATAACTTTTTTCCTGCGGCCATGATGGGATTTCTCCAATATAATAATACATTTATTAACGCTATGCATGGATGAAATTTCTGCAAAACAAATTCCTAAAGTTAACTCTACTTTTTTATTAAAAAAATATTAAAATGGAAGCCAAATGAAATGTATAAATCGGTAAAAACATTAAAATTAGTGGCGCTTTCCGAGACAAGCCTGAACATTTCTTTTTCGGATCTCGTAAATTTGTTTCGATCGCTTCATTCAACTATAGTCAAAACGTGGCTCGACAATCTTCCATGAAAACTTTCAGGGTACATGTTTGTAAAAGGAAGTACCTATGTGCCTACTCACAGAAGTAAGGTATTGAAAAAATTCAAAACCGTTTGGAACCGGTTCCGGCTTTTGAAACGGTTTCGGTTTCGGTCTTTTCCAGATCAAAATAACGGTTACGGTTTCGGTTTCGGTTTTGAAAAATGAATCGGTTTTAATCGGTTACGGTTACGGTTTCGGTTTCGGTTCAGTCCTTGATTTTAACTTATCTCAAAAACTGAAATTTTAAAATATTTCGAAACTTTTGGAAAGTTCACAGCTTAATTTAGAAATTAGTAGAACAATTGTTTATTAGTCCTTACTTCCATACTTCGTTTATATGATGCATAGGTACATACATATATTGCCTTCTAATTGCTTGAATGTTTATTTCCCTGAATTAAGTCGTAAAGTCCTTCGCTTATGACGAAAATTAAAAAATCGTACCAATTACCAGGACCATACAAATTGAGCCGTTTTAGCCAAACAAACAAGACTAAAAATTTTCTTTGAACTTGTCTGTGTCGCCGCAATCAAAGTGATCTAGACAAAAACCTTCTTCTTGTAAACAAAAGGATATGCCGCCTGCCGATCGTGTGTCCACTGTTTGGCCGTCAAGTAAATTTGAGAAATCACGCAACTAACATGCATAACGACACATTTACGACATACCAAGGGGGAGATCAAACAAAAACATACACAAAGTACCACACAAATATACTGTTTTCTGGGATCACTTGGATAAGTAAACTCCAAGTTGTCAGTCTAATGGGCCTGTAAAGTGAAGTCCCTTTATGATTGCTATTTTCTCATGTTTTTTTTTTTTTGTTTAAGTATTTTTTGAGCCAACTGACAATCTTGCTCCTTTCAATCATTAGATGTGTCGTAAACAGGAAAAGAATGAATAAAAACCTCTTAAAACCCTTTAAAAAGCCGATAACAGAGCAACGTAAAATCGAAGATGCTATTACCCAGCAAAAAAACGTATAAGCGATCATTTCTTCATGAAAAAAATTGTGACAGTTTTATGTCTGTAATTTGCAGACATTCAAAGAAAATTGTTAGGATGGATCAACGCCAATATAATCCAAATCAACAGTTTTTAGAATTTGTATATTTCGGGCTGTATGTTGTGCCCGTATCGCTCTAAAACTGCTGAATAGGATTGATTGCAACTTTCCCGTTCGTTACTAGACGTGGGCAATATGTTGTCCAGAGGTTGGAAAGTGACTAAACTAGACTAACTAACTTACTAAACTAAATCGCCAACTTTTATGGATCACATTTTTTTGGCGGGTATAAACTCGCATATCTGTACCGAATCCGTACTAGCGATATACTTATTTTTTAACTCCTCAATCCGTCTCATCATTGTAAGTGCATTTTACACGGACATGCTGTTACCGCGATTTGCTACTATTTTCATGTTGTTCTTGTTTTTTGTTTGTGTCTCAGTTGTTAGAAAAGGAAATTTAACTCGTTTTCATCTTGGGGAAATGTGTTCTTATGTTGAGCGCAAGTGATCTTGTATAGGGATTAACGGGGAGTGCATCACATCTAGGAATTCACATTCGGCGACATGTTGTGCAAACATGCTACCGTATTTTCAGTTTTATGACTCTATCCGATAGGCTATCAAAGAAAAAATGCCGCATTGTTGCATGCCACGTTTGAAGAACTTCCACATCCATGCATACATATGTAAGTATAATAAAACTACAAGGTCAACATTATGGGACTTAAGAAAAGATCGATTTCAAAGAAAAACATTGACGGGAATAATTAACACATTGCTCCAGAGGAAACAGATCTAACCATGAGTACATAGAGCGAACTAAATCAAACCTTTGGATTTTCACAAAAAAATATTTGTTTTACATATCGGCGTCTAAGTGGAGGTCACCCTTTTTCAAAATATTTTTCAAAAACGCCGTATCAGAGCATTTTTTTTCTTTTTCATATGGCTAATGGGTGGCGCACGGTGAAAGACTTAAAATTATTCTTTGGAGACCTTAAACCGATTATTATAGTCGAAGACATCTTATATCGAATTTGGTTCCGATCGGAGACCGTTAGGGCGTGTCCAAAGATGTAATGCGCGGTAACAATGGGTTAACACATCGCCGATAAAGGGTTTAGATGCACTACTTCCAATTAAGTTTGCAATTCTGATTCAAATACTTATTTGGATATCGTAATTTAAAAAAAAATATTGGTCGGCAATGGGTTAATCTATGGCAGTTAAGGAGTTAAAATGCGGCAAGAAAACTGAAAATATAGGAAATCTCCTAAGATATATGTGGATTTACCTATTAGGTAGTGATCTTAAAGGATAGACCGATCATAACTAAGTTTAAATCAACCACTGGAAACTTTCAAAAGATTGTCGTGGGTTAAATATCATCTCTCCTATACTAGATAGTTGTGCTATTGGTTTTGTTATATTTTCTAACTCCATTAATTGCATGGATCTATCCCTTTGCATTATAACATAATCACTTTGTTAATCAATAAAGAACTAAGCACTGCATTTGTTTGAACTTAAAAAAAATTTAATTCATTTCGCTTACACTACAGTCACTCAAACTTACGGCGGTGGCACTTAACGATTTCGTTTAGCTCATTAAGTTTTTAGCACATTAATACAAATTGAGCACAAAATACTCACAACATCAGCAATACAATATCTCCCCCGCTCCCCGGAACCTACGCTTGGACGCATGCAAAAACGAATTATCCGCCAATAACATGAATGAAGTCGAACCGCAAAAAATGCTACCAAAGCCATAAACTATAAAGGCAGCCGCACAAAAAAACAAACAACAACAATTCAACAACCAAACAGTCAAACAACAAAACCAACAACGCCGCAACAAACTGAAAAAAATTAAATCAATATCAGCAAAGGCCACTACAAAAAGTTTATTAAATGTTGTTGTTGTGTTATTGTATTGTGTGGGTGCACTGACGTTCCAGCACTTGCTCAGTGCCTCGAATAGAAGTGGCAACTGCAGATGCAATAAAGCCAGCAGCATCGAACAAAAAATCACAGCGAAATCGGCGAATCAAACTCGATTTCCGTACGCCTCAATTGATAAAGTGGCAAAGTGGTGAAATAGAATCGAAGCAGCAAACTACCAGAGGACACACATACAACGATCCGCATGTCCGCTCAAACCGGGCCATTCATTCAGAGCTTCAATCGATATTGCGTTGTGCGGCTGGAGGTGTATCAATAAATTATGCTAAAACTCGGCTATGCTGCTCCAGAAACAGAAAATCATGCTTTGAGTCCTTTTTAATGTTGCAAAGTTTTAGATGTTTTGTATTGTTTCTTTGCGGGCTAGGCCTGTTTTATTTAGCGTGGGTGCTCACACGGGCAATTGCTGCCGTTTGTAGCACATTTTGAATTCGCGCTTAATAACTAAATCATGCGAGTCCCACGAAGCTTAACGTGAAGTAGGTATAAAAAGGGTCCTATACAGCGAAAGCTTTAAAGCTTCAAAGTAACCAAACCCTAACAAAAGCAAAAGTTTCGGAATGTTTTCATTAGTGCAGTTTTGCTATGCATTGAGTGACTCGCATTTTTATTTGAACGTTATGGAATTTTTGTGTTTCTACCACTGAGCAAATGCAGCGCCCACCGACCGCGTCTGCAACGCCTCCGTTTATGTATGTGCACCCAACCCAGCAACACGTAGTTAAAAAGCACTCACCCATTGTCTCTAAAAAGGCGCTAATCACTGTCTTAAGTTTAATTTACGCCAACACTCCGACCGCGCAGCTTCAGCAATACCATAGACTTGCATAGACACACTCACTCGCTGCTAAAAACACTTGCACCAGCCCAAGTGATATTGGTTGCCTCTATGGCAGCTTTACTTTTGTTTAGCGCCTCTGGGCTTTTCACAGCCTCACTTGTTTGCTTGCTGTACCGCCTCCTCCGAACCAACGTATTTAGAAATTATAATTTTCTTTCACAACAGATCGACACTGTCCGTTGTCAAAAAAAAACCGAAGCTGCGTTTGGTTTCAGTTATTTACGCATGTGCGCATGCGCGAATCCTCGCATAAGTGTTTTGGTCATTTACTTGTATAATTTATCTTATGCTTATTTTAATTTTAACACCATCTTTTTCATAGACAATTTCACTTTTTTTCAACATTACATCTCGTCTTGGTCTTGCAGTGTCAGCTTTTTCTACATAAATTCCAAGGTGTCGTCGTGCCTGACTGCGTTGCATTTTCACTGCGAGTGATGGACCCTTTGACGGAGTGCTAACTTGACCAGGGCATAGTCAGTTGAGTCGCGTCAAGTCAAAGTCATAGTTGATGTGGCATAGCCTTACAAATATCAAGTGTCATTCATTCATACATTCACTTGTTGTTGTTCAGCCCCAAGCTGTAGCGCAAGTGCTTATGACTTTTTTTTTTAATTTTTATTGTTGTCCTCATAGTGTCGTTGTGGGCCATTGTTGGCAGACGTTGTTAATTAGTTTTTGTTGGCTGTTATTTGTTGGGTGTTGTTGTCATTTATTGTTTTTATTAACAACCATACAGCATATTTGTTGCTTAAGTTAACGAGTTAAATAGGCGTGAATTAGACTTTCCGGCCCTTTTGCCATCAACACAACAATTACCTACCTATTTATGCAGTTTTAATATGATATGTATGTACATTAGATAGTCTCGGGCTACAGGCAAAAAAACAGTCGGCCGTACCTCCCCTCATACGAAGTGTTTTTGAAAAACATTTTTTAAAAAATTTTTTTTGTGGCAACCCTAGATGTCGCCCAATTACATTTTTCTTCAAATCTTTGGCATTTGTTGTCGGATTTTAAAGTTTGACACATACATTTTTTCGGCTCAAAGAGGAGGTTTTTTCTCGAGAAAGTTCATTGACGGCATGCGTTTCGTTGTGGTACCACACTTTAAAATCCGACAAAAAATGCCGAAGATATGAAGAAAAATGCAATTGGGCGACTTCTAGGGTTGCCAGAAAAAAAAATACAACTTTTTTTTTTAATTTTTTTTCAAAAACACTTCATATGAGGGGAGGCACGTTGTGGTATCACACTTTACAATTCCACAATAAATGCCGAAGATATGAAGAAAAATGCAATTGGGTAAGAAAATAATTTCACCGAAAGAGGAAGTGAGCGTGGGGTGCTCACTTTAAAAATCTTTTTACGAAGTTTCTAGCCTTTTAATAGAAAAATTTTGCAACGAAAGAGTTGAGCGCAATAATGCAAATAAAATTGATTGTTTTGACTGCAAGAACTTTTTCCATTGTAATTGTGTAAATTTAAAGCCTGCTGATATTGAGTTCTTTTAAACAACTAACAACAAATACCGCTTCGACAAGTGCAGTGTAATGCGAAGAAAATCGTTTCAGCAAACAACAACAACAACAATACCTACACATCTAGGGTTGCCAGAAATTTTTTTTTTTTTTAAATGATTTTCAAAAACACTTCATATGTTTAATATACATGCTAATTATGTATAGTACCTGGGTGTTTTCAATTTGGGCAATAGTCTCACTTACCAACATAAACTTATCAAAATAGATTTCCGAAAAAATATCAACTAGGTGGCAACTTTAAAAGCCACCTCAAGTTGCAGTCCGCCAATACGTCAGTATTTTGCCGCATCTGTTGTTACGCATACAAACACCCGCAGTCTACTTTGCTGTCAGTTGTTTCAACGCACTCGCGGACTGATTCTGTTGAGCGCTTTAGAATGAAGCATATCATAAACATACAAAATTTCATTCAATCGATCAATGTACAAAGAAATAATTAAAATGCAGTTAAGTTGTAACCCTAGGTACCAATTAATCTTAAATACGTCATGGTTGGTATGCGGCTCAAAGAAATATCTAAAAAAAATTAGATAGAGGCAACCTTGTACATCGCCCCATGTGGCAACACCCATCTCTATACCAAGTCTGATCGAAATTGGTCAAGCGACCCAAAACAACCCCAAAATGATCCCAAAATGGCCCCAAAATGATCCAAAAATGACCCAAAGAGAGCTGTGGAATTACCGAGAGGAAGTTGTTGTTTTAACACAAAATTTAGTTAGATCAACATAAACTTTGTCAGTTGGTGATATTTTTTCATATATTTGAGCAAAATTTGAAATTAATTTATCCAAACAATATATGAAAAGGTACAAACCAAAACGCACTAAATTACCACCTAAATTTGTTCGATATATTGATGGGACTCGATTTCCCCTTCTGAAATCTATGTAACAACATTTTTTGGATATAAAAAACAGGAAATTTAGCCATTCTGTACCGCTCTTAAAAATAAGATTCACAACAAAACGCAATAACTCCATACGATTTTTATATTTACTAAAGTACAAATTAAACTATATAAAGAATTATTTATTATTAAATAACACATAAAAACGCTGAAACACATAAACTCTATTTTTGGCCGTGGTTTACGAGGGTGGCCTCACTTTTCCTATATTAGGTAATTTTTGCAAGATATTGCAATTTTTTTGCATTATCATTACTTATTTGGTAAAATTATGGTAAAGTTTCTACACGAATGAAAGCATTTTTGGTAAACTGAATTTGATAATAGTAGCATCTTGTTTGTCGAATAAATTACTTAAGGCTTGGTTTCCTCGAAAACGGTGACGCTATATAGCGCTCGTTACATAGCGGTGAAGTACGTTGTCAAAAATACTGCCATGTAAAAGTAATTGGGTGTAAACTAAGAAGACGGTCAAGTTCACCGTAATGTAATATAGCGGCCGTCATGACGGTGGCAATTTTTCATCAACGTTTTTTCCCACCGTCATTGTCATAGCGGTGTCAATTCAATAAAATTCTTCAAATTCATTTACAAAAATAACAATTAATTGTTTTCAAAACAAAAATTTTAAAAATATAGAAGAGAAAAAAAAGAAAAGTGGCCGCAAATTTGCAATTTCAAATGGATTGAAGTCACTGCTACTTGCATGTAAGTTTACAGAAAAGCGGTGCTGCTAATGACGCTGAGCATACGTACCGCTATAGCGAACGTTACATAGCGGCACCGCTTTTCGAGGAAACCAAGCCTTTACAATAACATTATTTTGTGGTCTTTTCCTAACTCAATGGCTAATGATAAGAAGTATGATAATTTGCTTTAAAACTGGGACTAATCAGAAATTGATATATCGTAATCAAAATTTTGGTGTCAAAACAGCACTTTAAGTTAAGTATTATTTTAACACCAAGAAGGAGTCAAAGTAACAAAAAAATATAAAAAAACTATTTACACCACACTTACTCACGTTGCGTTACCACAATTGACAATTATTAACTGCTGAACGAAGTTTTGGACGATCCCGTTAAGAGACTGTATAGAATTGTATGTCCCACCATTTTAAAGGATAAATTAAAAGTACTATACTACATACATACATATACACTAAATCAATTTCACCAAAATCTATATTCGAATTTCCTTCCATTTATTCAAACTCCACCTGCTATTGTAAATAACTTAAGTCAATTTTGGATGTGTTAATAAATATTAAATTATCAACAGCTTACAAACTTATTTAATAGGTAATTGTTCACTTGTTTATAGTCGCATATATAAATACCCACCAAAAAAACAAATCGCCTTTTAAGTTGAATATTATCATTAGAGCCCTCCAAACGAGGATGCAGAATTTGTAGCGCAAAAACGGCCTGTGCAGTCATGTAGGTGAGTCTTCACCATCTTTCTGCTAGTGACAGTATGCATGAATAACCAACAGGAAACGAGGCTAACTACCACTTTACAACTGATTTAATAAACTTAGCTTGCACTATTTTGTTTCCAACTTAAATTAGCCACAGAGAAACTTCCCTTATCGCCTGTAATCACTTACACCATTTCTTGGCATGTGTTTGTTGATCTGCAATGTGTACACGCTACTTCACACCCTTGCTACAAATGGCAAGAACAGTAACCGACAGCGGCTTTAATTTTCCTCCATTCATCCGACATCAGCGCTCAAACAGTCAATCATTGATTGTGGCATGCAACATGCAGCATGATGTGAACACGTACATATAAACACACCCATGTATACAAACTTATGTATGTTGTACGTATAAACGTGTGAGAAGCCTACCAATAAGTAGGAGGTAGGCGAAATAACAACACTTTATAAATCAAAAGCCTGTGTTGCATACACCTTATTCATAATGCGGCTAAAGCAATGGCAACACAACGACTTGCCACAATGCCCGTCTCAGTGTGCTGGTACGCCAAAGGTCCATTGCAAGATTCTCATCCGTACTAGCGCACACGCTCGAAGGGAGCAAAAGCTTATGAGCACCGACACATATATGTAGTACATACAACTATTGCATATGCATTCATTCATGCGCGCTTTTAGTGCCATAATGCCAAACAAAAACAAAGCAAGTGCAACTGGAAGGCCATTAAAGACATGGCTAGTTGAAGTGCAATGCTCATTGCTTGACTTACAGAGCCAGCGCAGAGAACATAATTCACAGCTGCAAAAGGTTGTTAAAGCAGCGCAGTTTGCCGATTTGCGGATGAAGGAATCGGCCTCAACAAAGTCGTACAAGAAGAAAAAGCCAACAACAAAAAACATAAGGAACTTTCTGCTATAAAAGCGCCTTTGACAGAAGTTCTTTGCTTGCTGCCTTTGTTGGCCCGGAAAGAGGTGGTATCGTCGCTGGCACAAAGCGACGGCGAAAGCTCAAGCACTTGTTTGGGAAACGAATTTCAATCAACCGATCTTGATTCAGATGCTGTATATATCTTTAAACCCTTTAAGTAATACCAATGGAGCCAATATAAACCTCATAGAGCTACATTAAACAGTTACTAGTTTCACACTCATTTCGCTCCACTTCACTAAAACGCACCTGAGGCGTTTCTGAAGACAAATATTTGTATTCATATCAAAAGTAATGGACTTCACCAACCCTCTTCTGGCTAAGCGTTAAGCTCATTAGCTAATGTCAACCTTAACGGTGCGCAATTATCCCTTTCCTCAAAGGACTCACCAGCTCTGGTAACACTATTTACTTTTATGATATGAGCGCCATCGGCATCTGTCACCATCAACTTTAACCCTTTCACCATTCAACAGCAAATACTTTTGCCCACTTCTCCCCCCGCTTTCACCTCTTCGTCTAAGTAAGTCGCATTCCGCATGAGTAAATATGCACAATAAATTGCAAATAAATGCAATTAACCAATGTAAATAAGCAGAAGTTAACCGCAACCGTAAGTATAATGAGAAAATTTCCAATTTGCCTAAAACGAAAAATCTATTAAATGGTTGCCTCCTGCCATTTTCATGGACGAATGATGCCCTACTAAATGCGGATACATCAAAGCCATCCGCAGGAAAAATGGGAAAAAGGAATTGATAAACACAACAAATTTGCAAAAAAAAAGGCGTTGAGATTAAAAAACATACGTATCCTTTTTCCCGAAAAAGAATACAAAATTCAATCGTAGAAACGCAAAGAGCAGGCATATATGTATGTGTGCACTAGGGTGCTTTAATTACAGGTTATATATTATTTTTACCTTCTGGCCAATCTATGAAGTGAATACAACGTTTTTAAAAGCAGTTCAACTAAAAATTCAAAAATTTTAATTAATTTTTTTTTTTTTTTTTTCTCAATTACATTCGGGTCTATTCCGACGAAACTTCCCGTTGGGAATAATTCGGGAAAGCCGATAACAATTTCATCGACTTTATCGAAATCCCCACGAAATTTCGGTTTTTGAGTTGTAGAGCTAGAAAGAGGAATCTTAATACTGTAAATTCTTCTGAAAGCCCTTTAGGCCATTTTTTGGACCTAAATACCTACTCGGGCGCCTGGAAAATTTAATTTTATTTTTCAAAATTTGTCAGATTTTCAAGTAGGAAATGGGAAAAAGGTTGAAAATGAATACCCTAATGTAAAAATACATTCCATTTAAATGGGTATGTATGTATTGATGTCGTATATAATATTGTAAGTAGTATAAGTAAACATTTGAAAGCACCATCGAAAAACCTTTATAAAATAGAAAAAATCATCATATTACGAGTGTATTACGATTTCATACTTAAAGTGTTCAGGAGAAACAGCACGTAGAAACAACTGACAGCAAAGTAGACTGCGGATGTTTGTATGCCTAACAACAGTTTCGACGGATACGAAAAAATAGAATTTGCTCTACATGTCGACGTATCTGAAGTATCTGACGTAGAAGTACTGTTTCTGTTTAGGCCATAATGAATTTATTTGAATAGATGAGTGGGAATAATATTGACAAAGTTCATACAAAAAAAATAAAGCAAACATCCATAAAAAATTAGTGCTAATCCGGAAATATCAATGACTATTGTAATAAAATAAAAAGGTTTTTTAACTTTGAAAAAACACTGAAAATAATTAAACCTATTAGCCTAAAATTTAATCAGGCTAATCGCTGGAACATGTTTTGTATATTTTAATATTTTAAATATTTTTCGAAAAGCACTACGTTATTAACACAAAACACATTCAACTCAGACTAGCAGCAATTCGCTCTTATTGAAAGTCATTTCATTCGAAACATAGAAAAATCAAAAGGTTAGATACACAGTCCTGCTTTTCAAGAGTTTTGATTTCTCTAAGCAATTGGGAGTTATTTCAATGTGTAAAATCCATTAATAATAAAATTTGCCCAAAAGTTTCTAACTTCATTCGTCCAGAATATAGATTGATAAATTCTAATTAAGATCCCAGAGAATCAAACCCCAAAAGCCGGCAAAAAGTACTAATTATATTTTGATTTATATCATTTTATAGAAAATATTCCATTGGTGGATTAATAGATACTCAAACAAGAGGAAAAGAGATCATAAATAGTATTAGTCGCATGATCCCTAACGACTAATTCTGATCCAATTACAGTTTCATTGTAATTTGTTGAAGGTATGCACAACCAAAACAGTAAAAAAATTTTGCACATTCACATTAGACTGTCCCAAAAATTCATTCATTCATTTTTATTCATTATTGTCTTATGAAATTTAGTATATAGTGAATAATAAGTAATAACGCCATTTCTTGTAATGATTACAATGGAAGTTAAGAAATGTGGGGTGCAACCAAACCAACGGAGTTATAATGGTTAAAATTGATGATGAATAAATATTTGAAATAAATATGTAGAAATAAAGCACATCGGTTTACTAATTTTGTAAGTTTTATTTCGATAACTCCATTCATTTCCGAAATATCAGCCAAAACATGAAAAAAGTGTATCTGAACTTTTCTTACTCAATCACTAAATGTTACTCATACGCCGTGTATGACCTATAAAAAGTGCACTATATTTGCAAAATTTCAAGATATACACAATAGGGTGGTTCAGAATCGTATGGGGAAAACTTCAGTTGATTGTTAAAGCCAAGGCGTTTAATACCTACCTGAAAATTGCTAATATTTGAGATTTTTTAACTATTTTACATTTCAGTAATCTGAACATGCTGAACATGTTTAATATCAAATGTATAGAGGAAACCACATTTTTTAAAATTTGAATCCTTTAAAAAAAACAATTGCAATTTTTCTAAAATTTACTCCTTCATAGAAAACTAAATCTTAATGAGTACAGCCTTCCATTATTCCACAGTGCTAATTTTTTTTAGATGTAAAAAATTGTAGGGTCCCTAGGTCTCTAAGAAAAACTTTAGTTTTTGAACCACCCTAATAATTTTCGAAGCCTTAATAGGCTTTTCGCGAACTTAGATAAGACTTTAATTGAAAATCGGCACGGGTTAGATTGTATGCATTTCAAATTTCGAACCAAAATTGTTTTCCATACATTTTTGGGACGCTCTAATGCACATGCTAACATACACATGTATATTAGACTGTTCCATAAAATCTATTGTAAAGCTCACACTTCTTCCGAGGAAGAGGTCAAGTTACTTGAGGCTGGTTTTCATTAGGTCAAATGGTGTCAAATTTCATCGACTTTATCTAGATTTGGTTAGTTATTTCGATAAAGTCGATAGAATTTGTCAAAATCAGGCTTTACATAGTTGAAAACTTGCTATGAGTCTATTTGTTGTTTTTAATGGCTTCACAATTTTTATCAGAGTGGCTTTTATCGTCAAATTGTTTATCTCTGGAATAGCTAGATAAATTTTGCAACATGTTTTTCCCCACATTATTTGGACAGTTTAATGCTCTTGCAATACTAAATCTGAGCATATACGCGCTTAGTTTCAGGATTCCGAAGCTTGTGTGCAGCTTAATCCTTTAATAGTTGCTCAAGAACAAATGTGTTGCATGCAACTCATACTGCACCTTACAGCCGTTTGTGTGCAGCATCAACAAAATGGCAAATACGGCTGAAATTACTGACGACTATGTGTTGCTGTAATTGAATAGCGGCAACCAAGTTGCGTAGGTGCGTAACTACGTGCGGATGTTTACATGCGTGCGTATCTATGTATTTGTATGTATATTTATGCATCCTGTGGCATCCTTTGCGCATTGCAATTTGCACAATGTAATTTAATTAATGGTGAAATAAATATGTAAATTGTCTGTTGTGTGAGGAGAGAGACTCTCTCTGTCTGTGATGCTAATATGCGTGACTACAAACACAGACGCATTCACAAATAACCAAGCTGGTATGTTGACAGCATTGATGACGGAGTTGTGAAGGTTGAGTTGTTGTTTTTGCTGGTATTGCTGCCACTGCTGCTGTTTGCGATTGTGATGTGGTAATAACGATGTTGCCGGTGCTTGTTTCTGCCACTGTTCTTTGGTCATAATGCAAGTGCACACGAACTACTCGCAGTCGAAAACTTGGTGGCTGTGGTTGGCTCTTACCAAAGCTAAAGGGCTTTGTGAATTTTCATATGCATTCGAAGGACTACAAACATACTTACATAGATAGGTACTTGTGTATATACCTTTATTCCTGATGACGTTGTTGACAACAGGCGTTATGATATCTGTTTATAGGTAGTGTCTAAGTAAATATTTACACAACGCCGTAGTTACACACCTTAATGTTAACATGTTTGGACTTTAGCAATCCCGGGATTTTTGGGTTATAATTTACAATTCCGGAACTAGTCCAACAGTTAAGTATGAAGATAGTAAATAAATTCTTCCAAAAACTGTCTTGCCTTAAAATGTATAACAAACCATTTCCAAAGGATTTATTTTTGTATTTTTCGAATTTCTTGATAAACACAATTTTTGTAAAAAAAAAATTTGAAGAAAAAAATAATACCTGCCGGTTTCACGATTGCCATTGAAGTAAAAATAAATTTTAAATATAACAACTGGCGTATTCTCTCTAAATTTTTTTCAAAAATAACACAAGATATCAACACACTAATGTCAAAATTGCAAAATTTGGTTTCAATATTTTTTTCATGCAACATCAGAATACGTGTGTTTTTTTTTGACAAAACCTAGCAATATAAAACAGCTGATATTTATATCACGATTTTCTATCACGTTATCAAAGGCAACATTACAAAGCTGAATGAAAGTCAGAGCACTGTATAGCAGGGTTGTGTTATTTTTGAAATAAATTTAGAGAGAATACCCCAAATGAAAAATAATATTAAAATATTAAAAAAAAAAAAATGTACTTCCAACAAAAAATTTTAAACATGGTCATAAATAAATCACAAAAAAAAAAAATGTACTTCCAACAAAAAATTTTAAACATGTTCATAAATAAATCACAAATACTTAGTATTTTATTGGCATAATTCCAATCCCGAAAATACTGGAACAGTAAGAAATAAACCTCGGGATCATCGGAACCTTAAAAAGCTGTCCCGATTGGCATATCTATTACGTACATACATATGAGCCCCTTAGAACACAAGGGGCACAAGTCCACCTTTTCTCGAACTAAGATATTCAAGGTTTTGTGTTGTCAACAAATAGGCGGTACCCTTGATTTCCCAAGGTAGTTTTGCTATCTTCCCCTACATAGCGTCATAGTTTCCTTTAACGGCTGTATGAACAATGAAAACGAGCGGCGGGAGTTTCGTTGATTACGTTAACCTCCATTTTACATTTTTTTGCATACATTTAATAAAAAAAACCGGACCTTCTTTAATTTCTGCTTTAGTTTTGTCGCACAAATTTTTTAGTTAACCTGAAAAGTATAATTAATTTATTTTAATGGACCATGAAACTGGGTTTTTTGTTTCATATTTCTAATAACTAATACATATATGCCCTTCATCAATAAATACAAATGCAAAATTTAAAACTTGCACATAGAATTTTTTTCAACCAAATTTAGCTGAGCGAATTTATGTGCTTTAGTTTTGTCGTACACTGTAGTAGGGTGATTCAAAAATAATGTCGCCTTGGTCTTACCCCCTAAAAAGTTAGGTATTGATGAGAAAATAAGCCTTGCAAAAAATTAGCGCTCTAACTTAACCCTTAGGTGTGGCTATTTTTTTTTTAGCCCTTTCCCATACATTTTGTATGGGGAAAAATGGCATTTTTTCAAAATGAATTTTCTCTTAATTTTTGAAACAAAATGTATGGGAAAGGGCGAAAAAAAAACATTTTTTTTATTTGAATCGCCCTACTATATAGCCATGAAATGAAGGGCATCGCCTGCAGCATTTGCTCGTTCTTTATGAAAAAAGTATAATTTTCTCTCGTAAAACTTACGCAGGAAATACAAACATATGTACCTACAAATTTTCAAAATACTTTGACGCCGAACGCAGTTACCAGCTAGCACTATCACAACAATAAAATGTCAAATTAATCAGTTTATTTAAATGAAATTAAAACACAATAAAATCAAATGGCTTAACTTTCACACGGCCTGTGACGTAAAATATTCGGCTATGGCGACAAACCTCAATCACATATAGGTACATACAAACACCTGGAATGTTCATTCGTTTGATTTATTTTCCATGAAAAGCTCTTTAAATTAATTGTTACATTAGTCATTATCATGTTTGTGTTAGCTTACTATTTTATTAGACATTGGTAGTCGGCATTTGAGGACTTCGTAGTTCAAACTCAGTGCTGATAATGGAAATTCGGTGGCAAACCTGTTAAAGTTCCCTTTGCTAATAAGACCTTTATTTTAATGAGGTTTAGCATGAAATTATTTGTTTAAAAGCAACTGCAAGACGACAGAGTCGGATCTTTTATTGATAAAAGATCACGTCAGATTTACGTTTAATTTGCCTCTCTACTTAACGCATGCATTTTAAGAAAGTCAATCAAAATCCATGTAAATATTTGAAATGTCAAACATCTATAGGGACTTTCATAAATTACGTGATCCTTTTTCAAGAATTTTCAACTCCCCCACTTCCCCTTAGATGAGAATTAGTCAGATCTAGTTACTTTCCATCTCCCCACCTAAGTTATACTTGCCGTAATTAGAAGAATCCGTTCCTAGTCTTCATGTCAACTAGTTTGTAGGTAACACAAAAGAAGATCTAAAAAAATTGTGTTTTATGTTCATATTAGTTTATACTTGTTTGAGTTGACGTGAAATTCTGGACCCCACCGGTTGAATTAAGATGTTGTGATATTTTACTTAGTTCCTGTAAGGACACTAATGCCGACCTGAAAACCGACGTACAGAGTGTACTTAAATTATGGAGGGAGCACTTCTCCTCACTGGTAAATTCCCTGACGATGGAAAATTCGTCCCACCACCTGACTATGATGAAGTGAGGATAGCTATATCCCGGCTCGAAAACAACAAAGCGCCTGGAATAGACGGCCTACCCGCCGATCTGTTCAAACACGGATGCGAAGAGCTGGTAAAAATCATGCATCAGCTCTAATGCAGAATACGGTCAGACGAGTGCATGCCTCCGGATTGGAATTTAAGTGAGCTCTCCCCAATCCACAAGAAAGGCGATCCCGCTAAACGCACCAACTACCGCGGAATCAGTCTTCTTAATATCGCATATAAGGTTCTTTCTAGCGTATTGTGTGAAAAACTGAAGCCCATCGTAGACAAACTGATTGGACCTTATCAGTGTGGCTTTAGACCTGGTAAGTCTACCATAGACCAGATTTTCACGATACGCCAAATCACTCGTGCGCCTTGGCAGCCAAGTCACCATTGAAAGCTACAAGTTTGAAACGGTGAGGGACTTCGTCTATTTGGGAACCAGAATTAACACGGAAAACAATATCAGTATAGAAATCCAACGGAGAATCACTCTTGCCAACAAAGAAGTAAGGTCCTCTCTCGACAAACTAAGATCACGCTCTATAAGTCCCTCAACATACCAGTCCGTGATGCCAACGGCGAGTATCGAAGGAAATTTAACGATGAGCTATACGAGCTTTACGCAGACCTGACCATAGTCCATAGGATTAAGGCCCAAGGGCTTGGCTGGTTGGGACATGTTATGCGAATGGACAAAGAAGCTCCAGCAACTTTGGTTTTCCTATCGACACCCGAATTCGGCAGCAGATGAAGGGGGAGGCCTCGACTGAGATGGAAACAACAAGTGGAGGATGACTTGAACTCCCTTGGGGTTTCCAATTGGCGTCAGTTATCGCTAAAAAGGAATAACTGGCGTGCTTTAATACGAATCGGCCAAAAGCGCCTAGGCGGTTAAGCGTCAATAAATAACGCAAGCCAAGATTTGATTAGATATTTTACATAGAACTCCAAGGTCGCCAACCCCCCGAATGTTTTTTCTGCCATAAAACCCGTTTTAAAATAACTTCTTTAAACCACTTTTTCTATTTTAGGCGACGGAAGCTTTGGATATATCATATATATCAACTTGACCCAGCCCAACATAAATATGAATTTATATGCGTACATATATTAGGGTGATCCAAAAAATAGATTTTTTTGGTCTACTTAGTAATTGATAAGACAACCTTACTAAAAATATGCGGTAATTTAAGTTATCAATAATAAAATACTTCTGAGGGGCCAAAACGAAAAAAAAATTTTTGTTTTTTGTATGTGGTTCGTTTTGGTGCCCAGAATTTGCAAGAAATGTATACTTATGCTTAAGCGAGGTAATTGCAATAAAATTTGTGGTCAATATTTTTTTTGTTGTAAAAAAAGATCCTTTTCTTTAAGGCCAAAAAATGCAACGTCCGAACGGGAACGTCCGACCATAATTAAAATCAATAAAAAACTTCTGTATAAGGATAATGTTAATCCAGTATAAGTCTTTGTTTATTCCTCTATTATCCGTGTGTGAACCATTTTTTTGTAGCACGAACCAATTCGTAGAACTTTAAGGAAATCTTAAATTACCTCAAATATGAGGTACGTTTAAGGTACGTCAGATTTATCCCTTCTTCAGTAGTAATCTGTCATCTCTAGGAAAAACTTTTGATAGCGTTGGATAGATGAGTGACAAAAAACTATTCTGATCCAAACTATGAACTATAGGTTTTATACTTAAAATAGTGTGCCAGCATGGAACGTCCGTAACGTTGGAAACACCCATTTGCAACACGCGTTTATATTCGTATATGTCTTTTTTTCCGTTGTTTATTTTTATTTCTTTAATTTGTATTGTTTTCTATTTAAGATATTTTCCTTAAAAATGTTCTAAGCAACTATACTCGGTAAAACAGTGGTACATTAAACCGTTTCATAAAGTACTGAAGTTCTTTCCGCTCACGCAAAGACTCAACTGTTGAGTTTTGGTAGACACAATCTTTAGTAGTCAGCCTACACAAATTTTACTTTTGTTGATTTACCGACGATATGTATGTACATATGGAAGTAGAACAATTAATGTCGATTCCACTTGCATTCCTTAACATAAAAAGTGAGGCTACGTATTTAAAAAAAAATTAGTCTATATTAAAAGCCACACGCCAAAACGTGTATTTAAAGGCAATCTTGGAACTGTCTACTGGAATGAATTTATCTCTCTTTCATGTCCAGAAATTCGAATCTGCTATTAATATTTTTGTGTATGTTTCGTGAAAAAACACAACGATTTCGATTTCATCGGAAAACAATAAAAACAGCTTAAGAAATCAAAAGGTGTGATTTCTTACGAAGTGAGAACACATTTGATAGATTCATATAGTATAATACATAGTATGTATGTACATACGGGTATATAATTGCCGTCACTCAATGAAGGCGTATTTATGTTTTCAGATACCTAAATAAGGCAACATTCTAGGACCGATTTCTTGGCAAGAGACCAATGAATAAATGTCTTTCCTTTGATTAACTATTTGTATATTTGATTGAACTAACAGTACCAATTAATAAATGGACCTAATGTATTTGTGTATGTGTACTCTTAAAATGAATTGTAATATTAAAGTCTAATTACTGCACTCCTTTACACACCATCCTAGACTCGAGAGCCTTGATCCTGTGCCTGTTAAACGCACTCAAGTGCATATCAATTCTTGAATGTTTTTTCAGTCGCATCGTCAGATGTGGATACACAAACATTGGCTATGACAATTCAGAATTTCCAACATTTCACTATGCGAACGTTTGAAAATTTTCAATTGGAATTTTCACAAATTTCAAGCCCACAGGCGCTTTATTCTTGATGCGTTGCGTCGTACTAATAAATATAGGCACGTCATACATATGAGGCTGCCTGAGAGTCTAGCGCAATAACCGTTTGAACCCGTAATAAAAATTACCAAACCAAATAGATCCCACGGGAGTCGATCGTCTCACATGACACAAAGCGGCATGAAGGATAATTTCATAATGCATGACACGATATGATATTCCACAAAACGTCATACACAAATACACACATGTACACTCCCGCACAGACACACACAACGAAAATTGTGTAAGCAATTATAACAATTTTAAATTGTTTGAGCAGGTGGCAACCTTTTCTATAAAAATTTTAGCAGATTACTCAAATAAGTTACCTAAAAGGAAAAAAAATTCATTTAAACAGATGGCAAAGTTTTCAAAAAAAACATGTATCTCCTTGCATACCCTTCAGCGAAATCAACTAGTTGAACACTACTTTACACCTAGTTGGTGCACCAGGTCCAACTAGTCAGTCTTTTGTCTTTTTTCCATATAAGCGACTGGTATTTTTTACGTGTTAACGTCCTAATTATAGTTATATACTAGTGTGAAATAGATATTTCCTGACTAGTATGACTTCAGCCAGAAAATTCTAGTTGTTTACTAGTATTAGGGTTAGCCTGGATATCTCGCACGCCGCGAGCTCCGACCAAAACATGTTTGCTATTTTCATTGTATTTGTGCTGACACTAAATTTAAAAGAGGCCATGGGTATGCATACCAGACTGTTTCCTGGGAGGAGATGGGTGGTGGTGCCTCGTCTGGCTCGTCTGCTCTGCAGTTACCTTCAATATCCCTGTGTCCAGGTATCCAAATAAGGCTGATAAGTGCTGAGCCATCTCGTTGAGAGATCTGCGACATTCAGTTAACAAATTTGCATTGTCGACGCATGACTTCAGGGCTTTAAGTACGGCGTGCCCACTTTGTCCGTCTATCCAGACGCCGGTCTCCCTTATTCGCTGTCGAGCGGTGGTAGATACAGCATAGTATTGAGAGCTTCCGTCGGGGTGGACCCAAGGGCCCCAGTTAAGCAGAGTTCCGAACTCCTTTGTACTTTCTGTAGCTGTTTAAGGTACGTACTCTTAGTTAGTGCAGGCCACCAGACTAGCACTCCATAGAGTAGAAGTGGGCGAAGAATGGCTGTGTAGATCCAGTGTACTACTCTGGGAGAAAACCCCCACGAAACACCTATTGCTTATCTGAAGCTCTGCACAAAAAATTAGGAAGATTTTCTTGAGCATTTCTCGAGCAAATTTGGCTTGCATGTCAAAACTAATAACATTTCTGAGGCGTTTCTTTTGCGAACAGCAAAAACGTCCTTAAAGGCTAATTTACACCGGTCGAGTTTCTAGTCGATTTCCTGGTCGACTTTTCTTTCAACCTTCAAATACAAGGGGTAAAAAGCGACCAGAAAATCGACACGTGTAAATCAGCATCCAGAGATCTTTTATTACCAAATTATATAAGAGTTATATAAGGTGTACATTTATTGTTGGGAGGACTCATCACATCACTTGACATTTCCACAGTGTGGTTACCGTTGTCGTGCTTCGTCTTGCAGTTTGCGGTTTTTCACCACCACAAATTACCAAACTCAGAAATTTGTTGTACCGTGCTCTAAAATTGAGAAGCTTTTCAGCCACTCGTGAGCAAATATGTATGCATACGTACAAACATATTCATGGAACTACCATGAAAAATTGGATTATAAAATTCTATTTGCCACATCTTTTGTGACAGCGGCGCTTACCAATTCTTAACCTGGTGGTAGTTGGTTATCCCTATTGCGAACGTTTCATTCTCATGCACATTTCGATTTGCTTTGAATATTGTTCATGCTTGTTGATTTCTCTGAAAATTGTGCAAAAATTTGACAGTTTGGAACGATTGTATTGTTGTCAGAGGCAATGTCAAATAGATGCTTTCAGATAGGTCCGTTATGCTTTTGTCGGTTGAATTTAAAATTGTTTACTCATTGCTTCTATTTTGAGTGTCCTTTGTTACGACGAGGATGTGTCATATTTCATAGATGAAAGACGACATTTAAATTTGATATCTGTATAATAAGAAGGCAGAGAAAAGTAATTCATATGTATGGATATAAATGCAGCAATATGAACTATCTGTGTACTTATATACACATACTTACATATTTCATTTTGAGGCATATTGAAATGACTTCGTAATTATGTATGTATGTTTTTATATACAAAATTTCATGTCGATTTTAATAACATTACTAAAATATCCATGTCATATCGGTACCACAAATGTAAATTACTAGTTGGGAGTTGTCTGAAAAGTGTCATTTGTTCTATACTTAAAAAAACTCTAGTTTTTCAATATATTTCGACTGCTCAGTGTAAAATGAGCAAATCATTTTTGAAGAACGCGCTATCTTAAATTTTTTCGCTTCTTACAGCTATTGTGGGTTTTTAGTTTTATATGATAAATGAGACAAGATCTATAAAATCTAAACAGGCAATGATATACCTCTAGAAATTTATATTAAGATCTGTAACTTTTACAGTATCTAATCAATATTATTTTCGAAAAATTACAAATTTCATTTTATTTGGCCTAGTCTAATACACATTTGTTATTATTAAGCAATTCTTTAATTGTTTATTTATAATTTGATTGTTAAGTCTTTCGCCAACCAATCCGCCTGGAATGCATCACATCGCAGCTCATTCGAAATTAACGTAGCGAATCATTGGATCTCACTGTAGTCATAAAGCATCACAGCAGTGGTCCAGCAAAAATTAGAATGTAGCTTTCAAAAAATCTAATTTTAGAAAAAGTTTCGAAAAAGTTCAATTGCAGCATCGAAAACGATAGGAGTGGTGGAAAGAAAATGGCGCTCCTGGTGTCATTATTAAAATCAAACACTTGCTCCTGATAAAACCTAGAAAAAAATAAAACTTTGATATCATTACATACATACATAACTATGTACACTGTTAAAAATTTTACTCCAAATCTGAAATTTTTGTGTACTACATATTAGACCAAGCTTATTAAAGACAAACCATGAAAACAATTTCGTTTGTTTTAGTTGGTCCCCACCTGGCTTCCAACCGACAAGGTCCGGAGAGTTCACTGCTATACACAAAATTAAAATACCTAAGTTTAAAAAATTTCTTCTTCGTGTTCAAACTCAATATTTTACCGTGGAGAAAATGTGTTTTCTTCGCCTGGTCAAAAGGTTTAAGACATAAGACAAAAATTACACTGTACAACAAAATGAGGGTTCATGTCTTAGTAATTGATGAAACCCACACAATTGGAAGCTCTATCCATCTCGTATCAAAACCTCATACCAGGTTTTTGGCCTATAGGTCTGTCTTTTTATACCTTTCATGAACATGAAATGGTATTATAACTTTGGTCCGATGTTTGTAAATATGAGAAGAAGAAGAGATAGACCCATCAATAAGTATACCGAAATGATCAGGATGACGAGACGAGTTGATTTAGCCATGTCCGTCTGTCCGTCTGTCCGTCTGTCCGTCTGTCTGTCTGTCTGTCTGTCTGTTTGAACGCAAACTAGTCCCTCAGTTTTTGAGATATTTGGCTGAAATTTGGTATGCGGCCACCATTTTCCAATATAGGAATCATTTGTCGGAACCAGCAAGATCGGACCAATATAACATATAGCTCCCATACAACCGATTATTCCGATAAACGGATTTTGGGCTATAACTCCTGTAATTAAACACGAAGGAACGTGAAATTTTATAAGTGTTGCTATTTTTATATGTGAAATATCGATGCTGAAAATCATAGAGATGGGATAAATATTTCACATAGCTCCCATACAATCGATTATTCCGATAAACGGATTTTGGTAGATAACTCCTGTAATTATATAGGTAGGAACGTGAAATTTTGGAAGTATCGCTATTTTTATATGCGAAATATCGATGTTGAAAATCATTGAGATGGCATAAATATTTCACATAGCTCCCATACAATCGATTATTCCGATAAGCGGATTTTGGGCTATAAGTCCTGTAATTAAACACATAGGAACGTGAAATTTTGTAAGTATTGCTATTTTTATATGTAAAATATCGATGTTGAAAATCATTGAAATGGGATAAATATTTCACATAGCCCTCATACAATCGATTGTTCCGATAAACGGATTTTGGTAGATAACTCCTGTAATTATATCGGTAGGAACGTGAAATTTCGTAAATGTTGCTATTTTAGAATGTGGAATGTCGATGTTAAAAATCAATGAGATTGGACCAATATAACACATCGTCCCCATATAATCGATAGCTCCGATAATTTCGGTATGAGCTAAAGTTAAATTCACACAGGCTGTACTGGGGATCAAACAGTGAAAATCGTGACGCTTATTCATGAAAGGTATTTAGCCTTCGGCACAGCCGAAGACAGCTTTCCTTACTTGTTTTTATTTGAGTTTAAAGTTTTTAACCCTATGTATGTATAGGGGTTAAGTGAGGAAAACTTGATAAAATGAAGCAATTGGTTACAAAATAGTGGCTTAATTCATGTTTTTTGGGGCAAGGAATTAATTTTTGATGTTTATTTTTACATAAAACTTACGATAGATGGCGGTGTGGTACAATTTTTCAAATTTTTTAAACTCAAATAAAAAACAAACCAGACCTATAGGCCAAAACCCTGGTATGAGGTTTTAATATGAGAGGGATAGAGCTTCAGATTTTGTTGGTTTCATCAATTACTAAAAATCTTGTTGTACAGTGTCAAAAAGGGAGGGAGCCGTATTATTACAAAGTTGGGGGACGCGTTCATTTATGGCCATATGGAATTCGTTTCATAACTTCGATTGACATCGAAATGTGTAAGAAATGAATGTTTTTTGGCTTTCATATACACTAGCTGTTGTTTTATTCGGCCTATATTCTTTTGGTTAGATATGTACAGATATATTCAATGTGATATTTATAGTTTTGATGGGTTGAAAGTAGTTCCGTCTGAAAGTGAAGAGCCACTATTTTCATATACATTATTATTATTATTATTATTATTATTATAAGGCCTTATTACACCGCGACCATTAGTACGAACTATTGTGTGACCTATCAGCTTATTGCTGTATGCGGAGGCTCTTTATAAATTTGAGCACCTCCTCAGGCCTTTTATTCCATATCACGAATGGATTGAAAGTGACACCACCTGGGTAGCAAACTCTCTTTCTTGTTAACGCAGTGAATTTGCAGAGTATGTGAACCGGCGTTTCATCGTCCAGTTCGCAAAACCGACAAATTGTTGTATCTGACAGATTCAATTTACTCAGGTGATAACGTAGACTACAAAGTCCCGTATAACACCCAGTGGGGGTTCTTAGATCCACCCTTCTTACATTTATGAGCCTGACCGATGCTCTTTGCGATAAAGAGTTTGGGCTGCCTCTGTCTTAGGCTGCTAAGCCAATGCTGCCAAATTCCAAAAAAACGTGCATCCCGAGTACCTACACACTTAATATTAACGACGAAATATTTGATTCTTCTTGTTTCGTCATGGTTGCGTTGCAGAAAGAAATCTTTTGGCGTTGATGCCTGACACATCGAGAGAATATTGAGTTGTAATAAAACCTCGGAGCGTCGCTTGGTGGAAAATTCATAAACGAAATTTACATCCGGTGTCGATGAAATACTACTGAAATATTGTTCAGAAATAGATAACAAAGCAGATTATAGTAGTGTTTTATTTTAAGAGTGTGCGCCTTTGTGCATATCGTTCGTTTATGGCCTTAAATAACAAAATAAAGATTTTACAGGAGAACTGTCGTCCTATTTAAGAATGTGGGTATCTACATATTTTTTCGAAAATATGTTATTTATATATGTGTACTCGTCTTGAAAATTCGATTTTATTCTTGCAAAAATATTTTATAATTTGCAACTGAATATAATGTTATTGCTAAATTAAATTCTGTCTTTTGCAGTATCCACATAGTTTTTCCACAAATCCTAAAAAAAATGTGGGTATCTACAAAACTTTTGCCGTATCTACACTTTTAATAGGAAACCAAGTGAAATAAGAGCTGGTTTCCTATTCAAAGGCAACGTATCTGCTCTATAATTTGTAGACACCCAAATTTTTAAATAGGAGTCTCAGCTTATTGTAGTTGGGGCTCCTTTTATATTACATACAAAATATGCAGTATCTGCTAATGAAAAGTTTTCTAACAATATTTTGCATTGAAAAAAGATTAGAATCTACATTTTGCATAACAGAAATCGAAATTAATGTTTTTGTTTCGCATAAATAGAAAGATTTGGATGTGGACTTTCTAAAATGGCCATTTTTAATTACAAAATTAATATAAGTTGAAAAGTCCAGATACAAACCCATTTTGTTCATTATTTCGGTTTGAGCTAAATAGAATGTAGATACCCACATTCTTAAATAGGACGGCAGAGAAGTAAAAACATTTTCTTTACAATTACCACAGGTAGATAAGGCTTTTAAGGACAAAGCGCATTGCTTTGTCTTGTCAAATGAGAAGCAGTCTGATGAAGAGGTTCTGATTGAATCATATTTTATCCGACAAGGGCTGTTATTTTAGTATTCGGCCTATTTTCGAATACTTGGTGTAATTCGGGTATCGCAACCCGTTAACAGTGGTGCCAGATCGTGGGAAATTACCCGTTTTAATGGATATTTATCTACAAAATTTTGTAAAGGGGGAAAAAGGGCCATTTTAAGTCACTCATGTAAAAAAGGGATTTCTTGGTTGCAGAACTGCGTATAAATGATGAGAGTTTAGCTTAAAATCCTCGTACATCTTATATAGTGGTCATGCTGAGCGTTAAATCACAAATCGACTGCTGAGTGGGAGAACACCCTATTCAAGTTTGCTTCAATAATGCTCTATTTAAAAATCGGACTAAGAACGCCCAATCTCAGAACTTGTTTCAATAACGCCCTTTTTCAAAATTTTATTGAAAACACCCTATGTCAGCTGAAAATGTATTGAATATAGCTGATGCCCGCGTCTTCGTATGCGTATAATGTCTGTTTTTTTTTTGCAGTTGGGTTAGCAAAGACTAAAATCCAACAAAAAGACTGGAGTTCAGCACTTAATACCCATAATGTAATTGTGGAAATATGCGTCGATACCTCCGAAACCGGTAGAGCTTTCGAAATTACAAGATATCTCCCAAACTATTTCAGATATTTCAATGAATCACATCGCATATTATAGCACTCATTGACACCTTTCGTTTGACACCCATATTGTACTAAGACATTTTTGGCCACCCCTGGTCCACATATTGGGCGATAACTCCAAAACCGGTTGAGATATCGATATTAAGTTGAGCGTCGAGCAATCCAAAGAAAAAAGTTTCATTCAATTCCATTCATTACTTTCAGAGTGATACGGCCACAAACATACGGACAGACAGACACACAAACATTTTTAAAATGGTTTATTTGGATTCTACTCGCTTAATAATGCTTCCCCCAATAAATTTTTTGTTGATATCTGCCATGTACAGACATCGACCTGTTACAATTTTATTATATGTAGATATGTGGAGATTCACTGAGATGGGCCGTTCTTAAAAGGAAAGAGAGCGTTCTTCAAACAAATTCTCAGATAGGGCGTTTTTTTTTTTTTTTGATATTTGAAACAGGGTGCTCTTCCACTCAGCAGCCGAAATAAAAAGAGATTTAAATCTGTCGGAATTTCGTGTGATTTTTTATTTAAAATGTGGGAAACTGTAGGAATTTTTTATCCTTTTTATGGGAAATTTAGGGGAGATTATCTGGCATCACTGCCCGGTAAGAGCAACATCAAAAATTATTTAGAAAATAGTTTTTCTAAGCGGGGTCGCCTCTCGACAGTTGTTTGGCAAACTCTCCGAGTGTGTTTCTGAATTGAAAAGCTTCTCAGAAAAAATTAATCTGCTTTGCAGGTGCCGTTCAGAATCGGCATACAACTATAGATCATGTCAATTTGTAGGAAAAAAAAAACAAACCAGACCACCACAAATTGGAAGAGAAGCACAAAAATCGATTTAGAGGTTATAATGGTAACCTGCATGTCCATCGCCGCCATAAGTTTTTTTTAAACTGAGTAAAGAGGTCGAACAATAATCGCAAAATCAAATTTATTTTCCTCATAACCTACCTAAGCAAGGCAGAGTTGGATAACAAAGACATTATTTCCAATTTTAATTCTCATATAAATTTTATTTTTTTTTATTTCGCTATTCTGACTTTATCTTAAACTTAATAAACAATATGATATGTTACAATATAGTTAAGCAATAATTCTAACATCTGAGATTTTTAGTCTAGGGATAACACGTTGTACAATAATTACAGTGAGTTTGAGTATCTATTAAAATATCTTTTCAAAGAAACGTATACATTGAGAAATTTTTATTAATAAAAGCAAGTAACTTAATAATTTTCTTCAAAACATAAATACATATCCGTTAAACCTTAACACATGGAAGTATTATTAGTAAATCTGAGTGCTTCCGAAGTTTAAAACTAATTATAGTATGAATACTTTCGCAGGTAAAATGAAATACATATACAAAAATACGACTTAATACTTTTTTTATAATAAATATCTACATATAAACCAAATAAAATAAAAACATTCCAATTGCAATAGAAACATAAAAAACTAAAATTACACACAAAAGTACATAACAAGGTAACGTTGTTTGAGTTGACTACCAGTAAGGACGGTCGCGCTAGTAAAAATTAAAAGACTGAACTCTACACCGAGATGACGCTCGTTGACATTTCGTTGTACTGCGGCTGATTCGGGTTCTGCTTGATTCCGCCATTCATAAGCATTGTACGGTAAACCTCAGAAAGCAGATTCCACATGGGTGGTGTGGTTGGTGATCCAAGCGAAGGATCTAGAGAAGGTAGGGCAGTCGGCGCATAAGGTGCTTCGGAGGATTGTGCTGCTGCGGCCGCTGCGGCTGCTGCGAACATTTGCGATTGTAGCAATCGCAGCTGATGTTCCTCAGGCGTCAAAGTGGAGGAGGAGTTGGGATTAGTCAGAGAATGTTTGGAAGAATCTGCATTCGAGAGTTGTTGATGGACCAATGGCGAGCTAAGGTCAAGGCCTTCCGCGTTATTCGAATTGTCTTCTTCTTCGGCTTCCATTTTTATAACTACTGGTGAGATACATTCACGCTTGCGTTTTCCTAGCAAGCAGTCCATAGAAAACCCATTCAATTTAGACGTTGTCGTAGTCTGAGGGCTAACGCTGCCTGCACTGTTGGTAGAAATCGCTGCTGTGACTGGGCTGGCTAAGCGCTCATCACTTGCTCCGGCATGTCGCTTATGTAAACTGAAATCGAGCGGTTCATTAGAATCTTCGTTCTGCTGCAGTTTCTGCTCAGCTTCTTCGTCGTTGGAGACTGTTATAAGCTCTTCATCTTCCCGACGGTCATGCGCCATATAATTGTCATCATCTTCATCATCTATTTCTCTACAATAGTCGTCCACATCGCTGTGACTATCACCTTGACTAGTGTTCGACTCGGTGGTGTGTACATCCAATATGTAGCTGTCATCCTCACCCTCAGCATCAGAAGCTGAGGCAGATCCTGTACCTGTTGAGCCATGTCGCATGCTCATACCCAAATGCTCCTGGCTAGCCAGCATGTGCTGAAATCTCGCATTACTGCCAGACGATGGAGGAAAATCACCAAACATTGGCGATGGATGCGCGCCATAACCAGCAGCGTGCGAGTGTGACATTATGGGCGGAAATGCGGCCGAAGGCAATAGACCAGCAGGTGACAATGAAAACACAGGAAATTGTTGCGCAGTACGTCCATCGTGCGGTGAGATCTTGCGGCGGATGTGAGGCGAATGTAGCTTTGGATTAGGGTTAGCACTATGACGATTGCGGGAACGACGCGAACTGAACACCATGTTGCAACCCTCAACAGTGCATTTGTGCATCTCACGCAAATGTACAGCAGAGAAATGTATTTTCAATGCGCCCTTATCGCAGAAAGTCTTGAAACAGATGGAGCATTGCACGCGCTTTTTGCCTGTCATAGGGTTGATAAACTGTGCGGCCAGATTGACAGGTGGGGAGCCCCAGCGCTTCGGCTTGGTCAACGCACCGCCGGCAATGGGCGAGGTGGATGGCGAGGCAGCAACACTTGAAGCGTGCATTTGGCCGGCTGACGCAGTGGGCGGATGACCTAAAATGTAGGATGGTGGCATGAAGGCAGACATGAGGTGTTCCATATTTGAGCTTTGTTTGATTTGATTTAACTGAAATGAGAAGAAATCAAAGAAATTAATTAGATTGGTGCAATTAAATGATTATTTTTAACAAATCTATTAACAAATGTATGTAATTCTTGTTCTTTTAATATAGTTTTGGAAAGTTCTAAGCATCTACTTTAAAAATATGCAAAGGTTCTTAAAAAAAGGGATTTACGTGATCCACAAGTAGCTGGGTTAGAAACAACCGTATTTAGTTGATTTTCTTACTTCTTCGCCTGGACTGGTAGATTGGGGAAAATTAGCGTCCTCTAAAGCTTAAGTTACAGCGTGTGTTTTTCTGGCATTTACCTTCTTATCAATTATTAACTTTTGAGAGGCTAAGACTTAAGAATTTTTTTGTTAATCGTCCTAATATACCCCACATTGAATAGGTTTTAGTCATCAAAAATGCTATCAAACAAAACATTTTCAAATACAAATCAAATTTCCGCTTTTGGAATAAAGATTCCCGTTTTATTTATAATTCAACCACTGGCAGCATAATCTTGATTGACAGCCTGAAGTGGCAGTATGCGACTTGAGTAGCGATTCATCTCACCAAACAAACATATACGCAGCTACATGAATGCCTACATTTGTTGGCGATCATCATCTGAACATAATTAGAAAGATGACATCTCTTACTAAGCGAAAAAATGCCTCGCACTGAATTAAATAAAAACGAAATGATACGACACGTCCATAGAAATACATATGTGTGTATGTATATCATATGTAGAGAGTAGAGCGGGTGGAACGATCCAGCTTGGAGTGAATTAAATGGAAGTAGAGTGAAGTGATTTGAAGTGGTTTAAAAAGGAGATTACATCATTTCCTTGATGTCATGTGATGGATAAGCGAATGCGAATGCGCACTTGAATGCATTAAGAGATATGCATATGGAAACACTTGCCTTTCCAACAAGCGACAAAAGTGAAACGAGAAGAGACCAAATTTGTTTAAGATTATTTCTTGTATTTCACTCCCCATTTTTTTTAATTGTTTTACGAAGTCAAAGGAAAATGCATAAAAATCAGCCATTGCGTGTTTTGGCAGACACAAACTTGGAAGATGACGGTGGAATAATGCCGAAACGTGTGTATCTGGAAGGGCAACAGTAATAGCCAGAGACAACTGGCAATCAAGGACACAAAAATTATGCCATAAATGTCCCCAACAGCAATTCACAGCAATCGAAGAGATTGTATGTATGTATGTATATCATCATGGAGCTCGTACGATTGTAATATATTTTGCAAAATCATAAACCTACCCAGTATTGTGAGCTTTTGTGTTGAAATTAATGTGAACGTCACACAACCTCAGTTGGACAATCAACTCGAATGAATGAGCATACATACATTCGCACAGCCCAGAGTGTTGAGGCAAGACATAACTCAAATCATAAATTCAAGTGATCTTGAACACCAAATTCAAAAAGTGGATGACAGTAGAAAACAAAATGAAAAAGTGTCAGGCACGCCTCTTTATGGTTTTCGCTTGACACTGAAAAGGCCAAGAAGGAGAATGAAGTGACAAAAGTATGTCTTGGTAAGCGAAGGCTTTTGTACCTGCGGAATGTGTCGTTGAAGTATTTGAGATACCCATCCAAACTCTTGAGGCTCAAATAATTTCAGTTGATGTTTTTGACATTACCAGCAAATGCATTCAAGTACTGCTTGTATGTCAACGAATTGTGATGATGGTCTTTTCTTTGGAAGAAATGTTTGGTTTTTTTTAATGAGATTTTGATTATTTTCCAAGAGTGGACGCGCGTATGAACATAACAATGGATGTTTAGAACGTGTGGAAAAAATTAAAAATTGTAAGGTTAGGAAATTAAATAATCAAGTTTATATAACTAAAGCTTTTTTGCTAGGAAGAGCCTATTTTTCAGGGCCTATATACCTAGAAACTTATATATGTATGGAAGTATATACATTTCTCATACGCTTCACCCCGTAAATTGTAAAGAGGTCGCGATTCTTTCCTGACAGTAGGCCAATAAAATATTTTTATTACGCTAAGCTAAAGGTGGCTGCTATAATTCGTCGCGATGTTTTAGTTATTTGCCAAAAACGTTCTCACCAAACTGGGTAGAGGAAAGAGGCAAGCTACTAACTCATAAATTCTCAGCAACATTAATATGTACAGTGTTCTGCTCTTCTGAAAACAAAATTATTTTGTTTGGAATTTCTAAAAAATTGGCAAAGTCATTGTTATTTATGTATGTCAGTTCTTGTTATTTATGTATGTATATACAAACACGAAAGCTAACACTTTTAAAATTTTTTACGAAATCTAACACTATTCAAATTCTGTAAGAAGACTAACACTTTTATTTTGTGTCTGACGAAAAATAACACTTTCAATTTGTGTCTGATGAAAACTAACACTTTTATTTTCTGTCTGACGAAAACTAGCACTTTTGGCTAGTACATTTTCTTCAGAGAAAAAATGAAAGTGTTACTTTTCGTCAGACACAAAATAAAAGTGTTAGTTTTCTTCAGACACATAATTTTAGTGTTAGTTTTCGTATGGCACGTCGATATATGGACGGCCAAAATCGCCTAGGCGGTTAAAGGCTACTTTAAGTAAGTAAGTATATATATGTATATACATAGGTAAAAGACAGTTGATCGAAGGTCTGTATCACGCGTTTACTGAAAAGCAAGTTCTTTCTAATCGATCAATCAAAAACTGTTACTCATACGCCCCGTAGTCCCCGTAGTCGAAATAAGAACCAAAAATATTTCGTTTGATTTTCCGAGTACTTTTCAAACCTGATAAATTCTATTAATTGCAATTATTGCTCAGTGACAGCTGAATTGTAGAGGTAGTGTGTCGAGCCTATCACACCGAAGATTCCGTGTTCGCACACCGGCATCGGTTTGGCAAACTCTCCGAGTGTATTTCTGCTTTGCATGGCTTCCCAGCAAAAATTCATCGGCTTTGTAGGTTTTGCAGATACTGTTCGGAATCGGCAAACAACTAAAGGCACCGCTAATTGCAGGCAAAGTTCAAGCATCACACCACAAATATGGAGCTCGAATGAGCATCTCTTCAGGGATTCATCATAAACAGAAACTAAAAAATGGGTTGAAAGAAAACTAAAAAAAATAACGCGTTTCACCTGAGTATATTTGGCACATATGACAAAATCAATAACTCCATCGACCCAAACTTTTATTATTTATTGCCAGAATTACGAACCTCAGCCCATTGTACTGCGACGAACAGACAGATAGATGCATAAATATGTAAATTGTGTGAGAAATGAAGATTTTTAATCGATCGTAAATAATTACGACTCACACAGGAGCAACAAATCAAGCCGAGAAAGAAATTAATTTACGATTTACAATCAGCACATTTCAACAAAAATAAAAATTGTAATAAAATAACGAAAGACAACGGTCAGATGAGAAGGAGAACAAGATCTGAAACTATGTAAACCCAAAAATATTACAATACGTGACCTCCGCTGAACTGTAATTTTGTCACCATAGCATTCCTCAAAATTTGTTCAAGTTAATTTGGGCTCATGTCCAGCACAATCATTTACAAGAGCACAACATGTGTAAGCTGCGCGCGTCTACCTTTTTCAGTGTACTACCTCCAATGGTGTTTGCATATTTGGTTAGCTATAAAATAAAAAAGTCACACTCATAAAGTGTTGCAACAACAACAACATCTGTCACTTGTTTCGAACAACAATGCCCGCGCGCATGACATAAAAATGACAGTATTTTGTTAATGTATTCGAAAGCAACAATAACAAAAGTCATGACATAAAATAACAAAACACAATTTTTTAAATGTTAAGCGCTAGTTTTGTTGTATTTTGTATATCTACAACTAACAAACATACATCAGTAAAAAATCAAACAATAAAAATACGACAAAGCTGTAAATGCCAAGAAAAAGTGGCAACAGCAGCAGCAGTAGAAGCGTTTTCACTCAATCGAAAATCCGACGCGGTATCCAGTAACAAACCTTCCGCTAGTCAAGCGTCAACAATAATCGCCAGCGATAGTCACCAGCCGAACAAAGATGACACTTTTATCACTGAGACAGTTCGATGGCGGCCTGGCTGTTAATGTGGCTTTTACTATTGTGACTTCTCGACTTTGGCTGGAGTTCGCTGAGTTTTCGGCTACTGATGTTGCTGGCTTGATGTTGATTTATTATCACCGGTGATTGTATGCGCTGATCATTAACATTTAGATTGGATTTTTTCTTGGTGTTAACTTTGGGTGTACAACAAACATTCTTATTTACGTATTAATGTGTTGGTATTTCTTTGTTGATATCGTCTTAGCCTCTTTTCATGTGTTTAGCTTGTTTATTATGTTGCTTGACTCTTTACACTGTTTTCTTGGTAGTCAGCTTTTGCCTGTTATAAATCCTAATGAGCATTCTTAGAGCTCGTCTTTGCTGGTTTGCTTGCGCTAGACTGTGCGTTTAGAGAATCTTTGACAAAATCTTTAGTTGTCAATTATCTGACGCGGAAAAGCATACATCCACACAAAAAGCCATTAACAAAATACAACCCATTAAAAGCAACACCGATCAGATCGCACATCGGTAATTATAAAGCCATAATGTATAGGATTCTATGTACGGGTGCTGGCAGAATGTTGAACAGATAAAAAAAACCTATGAAGCAGGACTGCTTTTATGAACGCCGGCAATTAGCTCTTGCTAATTCACTAAAAATCTTTGTTATTTTATAATTTTCAAAAACCAAAATCAAAGTTAAGTGTGGTAAATCGACAAGCCGTTCTTGAATCGAAGAGACACCCTTCTCAATACAAATACAAACGCTCTCAAAATGATATCAAGTCAATCTTATAGTATTCCCAAAGCGTCCTTGAAATAAACGGATTTGTTCTCAAGTCAATACCGAAATGTCCTTAAAATGAAGCAAAAACGTTTCCAATACAAGTAAGGCCAAAACGATCTCAAAATTTTCTCAAGCCCAAACTGTTATGAAATAGAAAAGATGTGCTCGAAAAATCTGTTCTCAAACAATATTTCAGAGAGTACTTAACACACTTTCGTGCACCAGACCGAGTTTTTCTTTGGGTCTGGTCTCTCTTATATGGGAATATTTCAACTGATGCCGAATATTCAAAAATTTTAGTTTTTCTATATTTACTAAGTCAAGGATGTCCTAATTCCATTTAATAAAGCAAAACTTTCATAAAATTTGATAAATGTTCTGAGCTAATACATAAATGACAACAAATTTATCTTAAATAACAAAATCTACAGCAGCTCGAGGACAACTGGGTTATGTGTCCACATCTTTTCAAATTTAACAGCTTAATGTCAACTTACAGGTATCAGAAACCAGCAGCCTGAGAATAGTTTAAAGTTTTTACGATCCCATTAGAAAGATTAATTAGAGAACGCGAAAAAGAAGTCACAGCAACAGCTTAAGAAAGATCACAGCGCTTGCTACCAGTTGGGGATACTATGTTCATACCAACAAATGTAAGTAGTCAGACTTAAGTAAACATACATATGTATATATGGATGTATGTTACAACTGGTAACGACAATAAAATCGACAACAATAGCAACGAGGTTGTAAAAAAAGTGGAGAGTTTGGCGTTTTGATTGCCCGTCATCGTAGTTGGGAGCCAGCTCTAAAGTCTTTACACTTTATAACGTTGTAAATACATACATATCAGCATACATACAAACCTCTTTCATGAACTAAAAGTCGTGATAAGTTAACAAAAAGGACGCCTTTTTAGGTCTTTAATGTACATTTATTGAGCTCTGTATAGGTACGTCGACAACCTCAACTTTAACCGCCTTTTGATGTCATAAAAATTGAACACCAGTAGTTGTAAAACCATATTACCGCTAAGAGTGCTGCGACATACATTGAGCTACCATCAGAGCGGTTTAGAGGACAAATATCCCATAGATTTTTTTATATCAGTCGCAAAAGTAGGAATGTCGTGCTACGAAAATCACTAAAAGCCAAAGCGATTGGTAACGTCGCCAAGGGCAGGGGTGTGAGCTGCAACGGTGAGAGGCAATTTTTGTGGCAACATAGTAATAAGTATCAGCATCATTATATGTATACAACGTTTTTGAAAGCACAAAACCGCGTATTAACCTTTCTGGAAATTAGTTATGTAACTGAAATTTGTAAGATCAACTTTTTTTTTCATTCCATTCAGATACCGACGGTAGTGGAAATGCGATCTATAACGACTATCAAGAATACCATTTCTTAGAATTTATTTCAAAAACATTTGTCCAAATTTTTGGTTCAAAATAGGGGTTTTTGAGGTGCGGATCAGTTTGATAGAAGCCTTTAAAAAACAGTTTCCGGACTTCTATTCAGAAAACTTCGAATCTATTTGTTGTGCTCTTTCAAAGATGGTATGCACGACCAACCGTCTTTAATTTGTACAACATCTCCTCCAGTCCACGGTCACATAAGCTATATGTATGTAGTCCCTTTATCGAATCTTTCGCTTTAAATGTTTGTATGAAATTGGCATCTGCAGTGATTCGTTTAATTGGACAAAAGCGCTGTCAATTGAGTTGCCCTGACCTCACAACAATTTGGGCCAATTCGATTGGCTGTTTCAATTGAAATTTTAATTAAAAAATCAGCAGAACTGTCAGCCCATTTAATGTTGCAAGATGTCGTCTGTCATTGGCCGTTTGGTTGCCCGTCGCTATTGTTGTTGCATCGTATGTGTGTGTGTGTGTGGAATTTTCGTTGTGCTCGCTTAATTACTAGTACAAGCAGATACCAGATTTATTATTGTTGTTATAATTATAGACATACATACATACAAAAGCATTTTTTTTTTGTCTTTGACCTCGCTCTTTGGTGGCTTTAATACCAGTTTTTCTCATAGTTAAACTTAAGTACGAGTAATAATTAAAAAAAATGCTGAAAATAAGATGATAAAAAATCTGCACGCCACTCTCAAATACATAAAAACAAAAGTTATTTTAACAATAAAAACTAAACTATTTAATTTTGAAATGGATTTATGAGTGGCTGAGTGCGACCCCCTACGGCCGCCCTCAGCTTCGTTTATGATAATTTCTGCCATTTTTTTAAGTTTCAATTTGACTTATTTTGACTGCTTAAAGCCTCATACCTATTTGTAACAAGGTCTTTTAGTATTTTGTCTTGTCAAGTTGTTAATTATCTTATTTAAATGGCCTTTCGTAAACGAGCTAAAGTCAAACGCTCTTCTTATTTGTAGTTCTACGTTCGCCACTTTAACGTCGTTTACTTTCACTAGTCTTATGTGGCACTTATGAATTTTAGTTTTAGGCTATTCGAAATTATGCGAGTAAACCTTTCATTGCTGACAAACGGATAAGTTAATAAATGAAATGCATAAAGTTTCAGAAAACTATGATTCTACTTTTTCATATTTTAAAGTGATTTCGCAAGGCTTATCCTGATAAATAACCAATTTCTCTTACAAGAGGAGTGCAAAAGGTTTTGGAATAAAATTTGTTTTAGCCCAGATCTTAACATGTTTACTACAATTTCCCAAGCTAAGGTAACATTACTCACATAGAAATTTGTACAAATTTGAATACATTAAGAGGTTCCTTGATGAGTACACTAAATATTGCATTTTCAGAGGTAAACCCTTCCCTGCAAAAAATAGTGCGATTAATCCCTAAAGAGAGTTGTCCTCGATTAATCCCTTTCGGGTACAACTGGTCTACAATTTGCCCAACACATGCCTTTCGGATAGAGTTGGGGATTAATCAGATTGATATCTTGGGGATTTGGAAGGTTATATCCTATCCAATCCAATAGGACACAATAATTTCAATAACACTTACCCGCGAAAGCTCGTAGGAGCTGTTACAAATATGAATGGGGAAAACTTTAGTTTACACCTTACACAAGCGACGAATCTACATTCATACCCGTTCTGGTATGAAAGGGGTACAATTAGTCTCTCCATAGGACATGCTCAAACAAATGATCCCGGATGCATCCCGGACTAATCGCATTTTTTGGAGGGCTTATTTTTAATAGCTCTTTAAATAAGCTATTGTTATTTAACTTTTTTGATTTTTCTCCAGGCCTTGTATGGCCAAAGAACTTATTTTCAATTAATATTAACTGCTCTGATTAATATTATTTATTCGTTTCATGTTTCTGGAAATAAATCATAGACAGAACAAGTTACATACATATGTGTTGAATGAACTTATATCCAAGACTGTACACCTACCATATCTATGATATGTACATTCGAACTTCCCTATATAGAATTCGTACGAGACCTGAAATCACTTCACTATATTGAATCACACTCATTCATTTTTATTTGTAACAAAACCCTCCGAATCCGTTAGAGTTGAAAACATTAATTGGTGCTTCTCATCTCCAGAAAAGTTCGAATTAGGTAAATGGATAAAGAAACTTACCCCAAATTTAGAGCCAAGTTTTGGTAGAGAGCTTAGTTTCGCCGTCAGAAAGAAATCTTAAAAAGGTCCTCATCCATCCCATGTGTGCTGAATGTTATTCGGGGTCAAAAGTCAAAATTTTTTGTACTTTGGTAGTTGTAGATCTGGAAAATCTTATTTGTCATGAAGTTCCCCATCGACAATGAAAATTGTTATTTTTTAAAGCCTATAGTTCTCGAGCTAGAACCACCTTTTCTTCATGCATAATATCAAAATATACTAGTCCGAGAGACAATTTTTGTCAAGAGCTTAGGTTCACCCTCAGGAAGAAAACGTCGGAAGTCCCTATCGATCCCAATTTGTTCCAAAAAAGTTATTCAGGGGCAAAAGTAAAAAAAAAAATCAAGTTTGTAGGTATTGAATTTGGGCCTCTTGTACTGAATCTTGTAAAATAGCGTTATTGAAACACCATTTCAGATATTGTTTTTTTTTTTTTTCAGAATAATTTTGAGAAAGAATTTTTTGAATCATATTTTCATATGTACATAGATTAGTTGTTTTGTTTTTCAACTCTCCTACCACCAACTGCAATCAATATAACTACCGACGGCACTGCACAATTTACATACAAACAACAAAATTTTTAAAAAATTCTAAAACCACGATATTCCAAATGCTTACCTTTTTGTAAATTTCGTAGATCAGCAAGTTTCTTATAATCTTTCCAAACTATGTATAATAGTTTTTCAGGTAGTTAGTTATGGATATCTTTTAGTCCTTGGAGATTTTCACAGCGCACCAACCTTAGATGCTATTGCAACAATCGTGGGAGTTTTTTGTTAAAATATATAAACTATTTTTTTTTTAATTTTCCGTTTTGAATGCACTTTTTTATTTAATTTTTTTTATCACACAACCAGTTACATTCATATATAAGTAAATCAGTCTCTCTTTATTACGTATACTGCCACATATTCGCGTTATTTTTTATTGTAATTAGTTTATTGTTTTTGTTTTCAAAAATATTTATACTTTCAACATTAGTTCAGTATTCAACACTTTTATTCTTCATTGGTTTTTTCTAGCCAACCAATTTATTAGTTCTAGTTCTTATTCAAAGTTGTACCCGTTGTATTTCCTCTACTTCACTCCTGCGTTTATGTCCACTTTCTTCAAAGTCGTGGGTGACACTAACTGACTGTGGCACTTATTGTCGCTGTGAGAATTCAACTTCTGCCTGTGCCACTTCTACAACGACAATTTCTTGGCAGCTGTCTCACACCAGCGCACAACACCAACATAGAAGGTACCCTGCGGCTGAATACAGTGCCACCAACACCAATGCGTTTTTATGTTCTTAGCGCACATTCGCCTACGTTGCTGCCATGCTCGGCTTGACGACGCTGCTTGGGGACACTTTGTCATGTGGCGCTCTTAGCCAAGCGTCTTAAGCATGAGGCTATGTAAAAAAGTGTTGATGATAAGGACAAATGCGTCAGTAACTAAGTGCAATGGCACATACAAACAACGCGACACTTTCAACTCAACTGTTCAAAGATGTATCTGTGGCAAGACAGCCATCAGAGACGCCTCATCGCACCGGGCAGCGCAGTCGCTAAGAGAGCACCACGTATCTGCTAGAATGACATATGAGATAAACAAACACAACCGAAGATACATTTGTATCTGCGAGATTGTTTTTGGCTAGGTATGTGTAGAGCGCGTTTATTCATATGGAAGTAAAAATGAGTACGAGCATGTACCTATGTGTGTGAATTTGTGAATGGTTGCATGGTTGCTCAGTGACACTCAGACGACCAATTTGACTTTTGTGTACTTTCACACCCCTCACCTTTCTTCCGTAAAAGTGATTGTACTTATAGGTGCTCTACTATGAACAGCACGTGGTGGTAGCCAAGAACTCGTTTGACAGAGAAGAAAACGAAAAAAAAAAGTGCAGCCAATTTAAAGAGCACGCAATGAACCAGTCTGTCCAACTGTTTCGCTCTAACCACAGCTCACTTCGAGGCGCACTCACTCACTCCTCCGTCAACAAGTGCTGGTACCTATGCTTGAAAGAAAAGAGCAAATGAAAAAACGAACGTAAATATGTATGTACATATGTGATTATGAATGGATATATGTGAGTAAATGTTTGTATTCATATCAATGAATACAAAGTCTGAGTGGCGAGCGAGGTAGTCAAATGTCGATAATGAAGTTTTGTATCTGCTACTGCCGCTTATACATATGTATATGTACATTCATATGCACATACTTATGGAAGCCATATGCAGACAAGCAAAGCTCGTAATCGCAAATATTTACGTTTGTCGATTAAGGCTCATAATAATGAAAAAAATAGCTTCCTTTTAAATACATTATGGCAACCAGCACGCTCGAAATATTTTAACAAAGCATGCCTTGTTGTGTTGTAACTAAAATATGTCACATACATAAGTCATACATATTTATGTGCATATATCCAGATACATATATCTTACATATATACCTTTATCTATTGAATAAGTGTCGACTTAAAACTTCCCACACTATACATATTAAGCGAACACCTTATTTAGTTTATGTACATATGTATGTACTTGTGTGTTTTCGTGTATCAATACCCCTTATTGTACTGCCTTCAACATCACTTTCGTAGACATACATTTGTGGGACGACACAAATTTGCCACAACGCACCCGATCAATAGTAATTTTCCTACCAGCTCCACAAAATAGCCCCCAGCACCCATATTGTCCTAGTGTCAACATACGCAAACACTATCATGCTCTCCCCTTCGCACATAACGTTTTATAGCAGCAGATACCATCATTTGTATTCATTCACACAGTGTCGCATACTTCCGCGCTGGACCATATTCGGTTGACATGCGACGTTGGTGACCCTCGTATTATGTATGTCTTTGCTGTTGTTGTTTGTTTAATATTTAACTAATCTCCCCGCCTTTCAATCACATAAAGAGCACATTCTCCGGCACTTATGCTCAATTCTATTTACTAAAGTGAAACTGTTCTCTGAGTGAGAGATTGTCGTCCAAGTGCGTCTCTACGTGTGACAGAGTTGAATCAAGTTGACTTTTCCGGTTTCGCATTCGCACGAATGAAAATTCGATTCCCATTCACTTTTAGCAGCAAAATCAGCTAGCTTCGCCGACGACTTTATCTGCGCTGCTGTTGAAGTTCGGTTCGCTCTTTGTAACTTGCTCGCACTATGAACGGAGCAACTGAGGATGGCAGCACTGCCGCTGACGTCGACGTAAGCGTCTTTGTGGCTATAATGTCGTTTATAGCCTGGTTTTGCTCAGCTCAGCTTGTTACTGTATTAGGTATAGCCACTGTGGTGTTGGTGTGTTGGCTAATTCAGTGCTATATGGTTAGGTTACCCATTGCTCATGCCTTTTGCTTTTGCGTCTGGCTTTGCCACAGTCTCCGTCGTTTTGGTTAGATGTTTGTATTTCTCTTTGTTGTTGTTATTCTTGCTCTTTGCTCGAACTAGGTAAATATGTACACATATACAAACGTATATACATAATGTTATTGTTGTTAGTGGTGATTTTTTTCTCTCGTTTAAATTTTGTCATTTGTTGTGTCTCCTTGATTTTAATGTCTCTTTCACTCGAAGGCATTTTCTAATGGCTGCCACTCGCTACTTCTCCCTCTGCCGCATGAGAATCTTGGATTTAGCTTTGATTTCAGGCGACATTTTAATATGGGGGCGAACACCAATGCACCAATGACATTGCAGATCTGGTGACAAAGGCATTATTGCTATTCGTGATCTACCGAACCTGGTTTGAGGATGTAGGAAAAGTTGGTGTTGTGAAGCAGTGGAGGGAGAACGGTGACCCGCTCTTCTACAATGGCCTGTGTCATGTATTTACTTAGTTGAATGGACCATTCATACTCTACCTACATCAGCAATACATATGAACTTAAGTATATAGGTGTATGCAGGTATTTGTGTGTACATAAGAAGTACCCGTATGACACTATCTGACATGGGCAGGACCTTACATGCCTTGTTGTGATGAATGTTTCTTGGTAGAAAAATGCAGCACCTACCAAATGTGTATCTATGTACATACATAACTCCACATGAAAAGTATAAATAAAGACATTTTAAAGATAGGAATGCTTTCGGTTAAAAGGTAATTTAGGTAGATAGTTTGTTTAATTCGAATTTTGAATGTAGTAAAATGCATGTAAATATTACACCTACTACTAGGTATTCTAGTGTGTATACCTATGTAGAGATAAAGATCGATTTTCAAACTCAATATACGTTTCTGCGTTTGCGAGTTTCTTCGGCTTTATTCAAGAGCAGAGTGCATACTGGCAATAACGATCAAATTTTTCTAACATACATTAAGGGATATACACACAGAGCGAAAACCACCTAATAAAATAGAACAAAAGTAAGAAGATTTCTCTATAGTTTTTCTTTAAAAGGATGGGCTTCATATATTTGTAGAAAAAGTCTTATTAATGTTTTCAAAGAGAAAAAGAAAATGAACGCTCAACCCAGACGTCTAGTCTAATCTACACTACCATGCCTTTTTGCCTCACCACATGTGCACTTGCCATATTGCCTTCACCGCGAATCGAACTAAGAATTATTAACTGCTGAACGGAAATCTCTACCAATACTATCGTGTACTTGTGCTTTGTAGCATCGAATTACACATTTGAAGAAGGTATACTTTTAAATAAAATTAAAAATATTTACCTTCCTCCTCTTTTTGTGCCTTGAAGCTGTTCAAAGAGACAATCTTCTTATTTTTATGAGGATTTTTTTGAACACAGTTCGTAAGCAGAGGTAGCTACAACATGGCATTATAGCTCTTTAATTACGCTCCAGAACGTTCTGTAAAGTTTGTATGTATTAGTATTAATTTAATTAATTAATTTCTTTTTTATGTTATTTTACTTTGTTTAATTTTATTTTTATTTTTTATTTACTTAACTTTATTTTATTTTATTTTTTTATTTTATTTGTTTTATTTTATTTTTTTTTTTTTTATTCTATTTTATTTTTTTTAATTTATTTTATTTTATTTTATTTTATATCATTTCATTTTATTTTATTTTACTTTATTTTATTTTATTTTATTATATTTTATTTTATTTTATTTTATTTTATTTTATTTTATTTTATTTTATTTTATTTTATTTTATTTTATTTTATTTTATTTTATTTTATTTTATTTTATTTTATTTTATTTTATTTTATTTTATTTTATTTTATTTTGTTTTATTTTATTTTATTTTATTTTATTTTATTTTATTTTATTTTATTTTATTTTATTTTATTTTATTTTATTTTATTTTATTTTATTTTATTTTATTTTATTTTATTTTATTTTATTTTATTTTATTTTATTTTATTTTATTTTATTTTATTTTATTATATTTTATTTTATTTTATTTTATTTTATTTTATTTTATTTTATTTTATTTTATTTTATTTTATTTTATTTTATTTTATTTTATTTTATTTTATTTTATTTTATTTTATTTTATTTTATTTTATTTTATTTTATTTTATTTTATTTTATTTTATTTTATTTTATTTTATTTTATTTTATTTTATTTTATTTTATTTTATTTTATTTTATTTTATTTTATTTTATTTTATTTTATTTTATTTTATTTTATTTTATTTTATTGTATTTTATTTTATTTTATTTTATTTTATTTTAATTTGATATTTTTTTGAGCTATAGGCCAGGGTTTGAATAAAACTTCTTTTTTATAGTATTATTCAAATTTTATTGAACGATATTTCGACTTCAACCCTAGCCTATAGCTCAAAAAAATATCAAATTATTTTATTTTATTTTATTTTATTTTATTTTAATTTATTTTATTTTATTTTATTTCATTTCATTTTATTTTATTTTACTTTATTTTATTTTATTTTATTTTATTTTATTTTATTTTATTTTATTTTATTTTATTTTATTTTATTTTATTTTATTTTATTTTATTTTATTTTATTTTATTTTATTTTATTTTATTTTATTTTATTTTATTTTATTTTATTTTATTTTATTTCATTTTATTTTATTTTATTTTATTTTATTTTTTTTTATTTTTTTTTATTTTATTTTAATTTATTTTATTTTATTTTATTTTATTTTATTTTATTTTATTTTATTTTATTTTATTTTATTTTATTTTATTTTATTTTATTTTTTATTTTATTTGATTTTGTTTTATTTCATTTTATTTTACTTTATATTATTTTATTTAATTGTATGTAGGTATCTTGTATTTTTATTTTGTTTTATTTTATATTACTATATTTTATTTTACACATTTTAGGTATTTTATTTTTTGTTATATTTAATTTTATTTTATTTTACATACTTTTTTATATTATTTTATTTTATTTAAGTTTATTTTTTTATTTTTTTTTATTTTTGTTTTATTTATTTTTTTTGCATTACTTAAATTAATGTTTTTGTGACTGAAGGCGGATGTTTGTGGTTCTTTAACGTCTGAACCAATCTGAACCCCGATCTTTATGAAATTTTGCAGACAAATTCTTAGAAATATAGAGTATGCAAAAGGCATCATGAAATTTCGATATATTTATCGATAACATAGTTATCGGTCAAAATATGATTTCGGTTAAACTTTGGAATACTCGCACAAAATTGGTTTCTAACGACAGGGGAAGACCACAGCTTTCATTTGGTCTCTGTTTCATTTCGATATATTTATCGATAAGAGAGTTATCGGTAAAAAAGTGGTTTCGGGTAAACTTTGGAATATTCGCACAAAATTGCTATCTAACGACATGGGAAGACTACAGCTTTCATTTGGATTTTGGTTCATTTCGATATATTTATCGATAACAGAGTTATGGGTCGAAATGTGGTTGCGCGTAAACTTTCGATTATTCGCACAAAATTGGTATCAAACGAAAGGGTAAGAAAACATGTTTCATTTGGACTTCGCTTCATCTATGCTAGCATTTATTTTGATAAAGACTGGACATAATAAAATTTAATTTGGAAGCGAGAGAAGGTTTTTGTAAAATTAATGCTTGGGCAGGACAACGTCTGCCGGGTCTGCTAGTTTAACCAAAAATAATCCCAAAATAATCTAAAAATGATCCCAAAATTATACGAAATTGAACCCAAAACGACCCAAAAATTATCCGAAAATTATCCCAAAATTACCCTAAAATGATCCCAAAATTATTCCCAAATGATCCCAAAAATACCCTTAAAAGTACCCTAAAATTATCCCAAAAATGTTCCCAAAATAATTCTAAAATATTCCCAAAACGACCCCAAAAAAAGTATCCCAAAATGACTCCAAAATGATCCGATAATTACCCCAAAATTGTCCCAAATTAATCCAAAACTAAACTAAAAATGATCTCAAAATAGCGCCAAAATTATTCCAAAGTGACCCCCAAATCATCTCAAAATGATCCTAAAATAATCCAATTATGATCCCAAAAATATACAATACAAATGCAATACGGTAAAATGGTAAATCGAAATCGTTCAAGCGGTTTCCGAAATAGTCCGGATATACAAATATACTACGGTAAGGTGGCAACCCTAGGTGGCAACTCTACTTGAAAATATTATAGTTGGCATGTCGCTAAAAATACCTTTGATACCCATATTGGCATATTTTGCTACAAAATTTAAAAAAAATTAGATAGGTGGCAACCCTGTAAACGGTCCCAAGTGGATAGTCTTAGATACTCAACCATACTATCTATATTCAAAATTTCATCCAAATCGGTCATGCGGTTCCCGAGATAGTGTGGATATACAAATATACAAGTTTAGCTCGTTTAAAGTTATAATAATAGGGTGTATACACAGTGCGTCTGACTCGCGATTCATCTGTGTACGTGTTGACTCGCCGTCATTCCACAAAATATCAAACTCATTTTTATTTTGGTGATTCATGTCGGTGTAACCACTACATACACATTTTCACTAATACACCTAAACTGACTCTTGACTCAGACGCATCATGTATAGGCCCTATAAGATTTTACTTTGCTTTGTTTTATTTTATTTAAATTTTTTTTTTTTTTTTTGTATAATATTTTACTATATTTTTTTGAAAGCTTCAAATGTGCCATAATTCGTATTATTTTTAGACATATTTGGTCACATACCTAGTACGATATTGTATGTTTTTCCAATTTCAACCTGCTGAATGATCTTGATATATGTACCTATTTGTACATACTCATTTATGTTGATACAGGCTCGCATATATACATACATATATAGCACATATTTAAATTTTATGAACAATAATTATGCATTGGGCATTTGCTGTCACTATAATAAAAAGAAACAGACGCATATCCACGCCAGACATTGCTACTTCTCGCCACTATCGTCGACAACCTCTTAGCAAGATACTTTGTTCGTTGTAAAATTCAAGTTGTGGCAGAACTTTTCCCGTCAAGTTGTCTGCCCAGCTCTTCAGTTGCAGTTTCGCTGTATTTAATTAAACTACTTTGCAGTTTTGTGCTAAATAAACAAAGTCCATTCACCACGCTGTTACCCGGAATGAAGAGAAATGCCCAGCCGCTATGAAGGGAGCCACTTTTGCTAAAGTAGAGATGTATGTATGTGCCTGTATCTATGTATAGCCGTAATCTTTGGTACACGAGCTTTGTCCTACGAAAATTCCATTAGATCATCTTTTTTTTCGGAGCAATATGGCGTTTCATTTTTATCATCAGTACGGTTTATTAATCGAGTTCGTGTCATTAATTTATTTACTTTTCACCTTTTTTCTGAGCGTGTTTTTGGCAACTCGTTTATAAAAGAACGCCACCTTTGTATCTACTGTATAGATTACATAAGTCATACGAGTGGTCTGTTGAACTTTATGATGCTTTGTTGAAACACAAGCTGACACATGCTTCTCAAATCTATGCGAACTACAAAGTGTTTTGATCACTTTAAGAAATCGCTGAAATCTAACTTTCGTTTTCATATTCTAAAAGGTAAGTAATTATTACTGAAAAAGCTTAAGGGACCGGAGACGTTGTCCTTAACAAAACATCATTGTCCTGCATTCGAAAACAATTTCTGTTCTTTGATCATCTATCTCTCTCTTCTTCATGCTCCATCTTTTTGTCTACCCTCCGTGTCCTCTTTCTTATAGTTTTTTTCTTTTTTCTATCTATTTTAATCACTATCCCTATCCCACCATCAATACTTCAAGACCCAAGATTAATTTCATTTAACTCGTTACCCATTTTCCAATATTCTACCATGTGCACTTCGTCTGGTGAGTGGAAGATTGCCATATTTCAAAAAAAAAAAAAATCAAAAACGCCCTATATCAAAATTTATTCGAAGAACGCCATTTTTCAGTAAAGCCCTATCTCATTTAGAAACCCGGTCCTTTTTTAGCTGAGATAGAGCCTTTCTGAATCCAATTTCGAAATAAAGTGATCTTCCACTCATTAAACCACTTCCAGAGATATGCAGGAGGAGAGTCCCATTTAAATAGGAGGGAGTGAGAAAGAAATAAGTCGAAAAGAAGCACCCTAATGTACATGCCTGCGTTCTCTGCCTATCACTTCGCTAGCATTTTGCACCTCTATGCTTTGGCTTTCTTTTTCACGCACACTGTTTAGGTTTGTTCCACATTTGATAATTAATCAAATATTATCTTTACCTGCAGCAACTCGTCTCACCCACTTTTGCGATAGGTACCAACATCATCGCTCTTTGCACTTCAAACTCCAATTTTCTATGCTTTTATGCATAACTTGACTTTATTTTAAATTTGTTAATTTTTTGTGATTTCTGTGATGTGTTCTCATATATGTAGACACGCACTTCAATCTCTCTTACTCACTTTTTATCGCATCGTCTGCTTATTCGATTTAGTTCAGTTTTATTTCTCTTCAAATTTTTTTGTTAATCTATTAATCATTTCTTTCACGTTCAAATGCCAAAAAATGACCTGCGGAATAGTGGAATATGTTTGTCGGTGTGTAGACACATGTACATATTCGATTTGGTGTCAATAAATTGTTTCACTTTGATTCCCTTTTCCCAGACCCACTTCATAATCGCCAACCGAGTCGATATTAAAAGTTCATTAATATTAAATAAAAAGTCAAGAAACACTTTTAAAAGATAAAAGATATATCAACGCATATTGTGTTTTGGGATTGAATGCATTCACGCAATTCGAAACACCTATACAGATATACGTCAATTTTCAACTGCAGAGATAATATGTCCATTATGGACACAATTTTACATTGACTGACCCCACGAGCACAATCCCATCGATACAATACTGGTTTTTAAGATCATTAAGAGCATTCTTTAGTAAATAACCATTTACGTTTGATATTTTAGAGCAACCTTACAGTGGCGCAAATTTCCCATCGCCCATAGGTGGGCTAGTATCTAGTGCGGCATAGGTACACTGTCGGTTCATAAATTCAAAAGTACCTTTCATGTGTCATTGTCGTAAGGTACAAGCAACGTTAAGGTGTGCTGTGAAAGGTTTTCATTCAACAATATTTCTATTAAGGATTTAACAGTCATTGTTTTTAGAAACATTCTACAAGAGATTTAAAACTCCTTTCAATTGTATTGTAAAATTACGTATTTCTGTTGTTTAAGACTGCTTTAAGAAAACCAACTTTAAACTCTCTCTCGCTTAACACTCAAGCACTAAAAATAATTTAGCACATTGAAAATTGAAATTTTTCTCAGTGCATCCCACTTTTCTTAACCGATGAAACTTACAAAATATATATAATACCGTGCAGATAATAAAAACCAATAACAAAGAGCATTTAGTGTTCCCTTATACAAAAATAAAACAAAGTTCAGCGTGCCTGCGAAAAACCTCAACATTTGCACAAAGAGTCATTACTAGCTCCTAGGAATCTTTATTTTTTTCTTGTTTTCCTAATTAAAACTCATTAAGTAAAGGTTATATGCCAGTAGAGTCGTGTAGACTAAACAATAAAACGAAAGGGTTAAGGGGTCATCTGCACTATCGACAACAAATTATGGGCCAGTAGCGGCCAATGAAACTTAACCCTTTCATTTAATTTCCTATGGAAAATTTTCCTGAAAGATTTTTCTTCAAGAAGAAAAATAAAACATTTGCAAGGAGTAGTAACAATAATCACATTCGTTCTTTCAAGGACACTTCGAATGGTTTAAAACAGAGGCGCGACATATTTAACAATATTGTAGCCATAAAGGATAGCCAAAACAATAAAAATATGCAGATACCAATTTAAAATTGTTCAGTTGTAGTTTACCTGAAAGTGGAGTTTGGAAACTTTCAACTTTAAAAATGAACTATACAGGTCTAGTTTTTCTTCTCACTTTGGCAGAGTTCCTTTCATTTTAGTGAAAACCGAATGGTGCATTTGCATTACACCCAAATACAAAGAAAGATATTCGACCACACAAAAAAAAATGCCACTGGTAAAATCAACAGTCTCGAACTGTTACCCTGAAATTTACCAAATTCCGTTTAATTTACCAAATTTTGGTTATTTCAACGGAATTTTTTGTTGAAATAACTGTTGATTCAACAGTGATAGAACTGTCAACTTTTAATCAAAAAAATTTTGTAAAACTGACAGAACTTTGGGTTAGTTCAACAGCGAAGATACTGTCATTGGAAAAAACCTCCATCTGCTTATGCAATTATAAACAATGTGTTCCGAATATTCCATAAACTATCTGCGAATTACAATAGTATGTAATGCAGATAATATGAAATGAACGAAATAATTATAGCTTACGTCGCGTAAACAAGCGCTGCAATTAGACGCCGTCAAGCATAAGTACGCGATGGCCTGATGGTAAACATCTCCGTTCAGCAGTCAAAGCAGTCAAAGCAGGGTGACCTCGATTCTCCATTTTAAAAAAAAATTATATTGACTTCACCGAGAATCGAACCAGCAACCCCTAGAACAAAATAACAGCTTAACTGTTAAAACAACAACTTAACTGTTAACTTAAGGTTAACAGTTTCAATGCAGTTGAATCAACAGCATTCAATAATGGATAAGAATTGACAGTGATTTTGGTTGAATCAACCCATATTTTGGTTGATGTGACCAGCTCATCTTTCTCTGTGCAGCTAATGCTCGCTTTTCTTGTAAGTACTCCCTGGAATAATTTTTTGGGAGGTTTTGAAAAGTACCTATTCTCCAATAGGTTATTTCATGGAACACCTATTGGAGAACGGAAGCAAACAAATGGCGAACTCCGGGATAAAATAGCACTTCGCACATTTTTTATATGGGGATTGGCTCTGAAGTACTCTTATAGGGCTGATACATTAGCGCAAATCCGGAATTAACTGTGTTTTTGGGATAGATTTCGCCAAAAAATAAACAATTATTAGCGACATCTAGCTTTAAACCGCAAGAAATACAACCAACACATTAGATGGCACCGAGATGGTGGATTGTTGATCTTCAATGTTCTGTGTATCACGGTAAAATTTGGATCTGATAAAAGAAGATTTATACGCGATAATCTCCCTGTGTGCATCCAGAGCATTATACTATTTAAGGGATTGAACGGAGTAGTCTCATTTCTTGCAAGCAAAAAAATTCTATTGGTAGTTTACGTATTTGGGTTTAATGCAAATGTAGGGTTAAATTGCCGAAGGTGAAAGGCAATGCAAAAGTGGACCTCTTCCGAAGTAGACACTCAGTCTAAAAAACTATTTTCATAAGACATGGTTGGCGGCCGCCGTGGTGTAGCGGTTAAGTGTTCGGCCTTCTACACCAAGTCGTGGCGGTTCGATGCCCGGCAAAAGTAACATCAAAAATTATTTAGAAAAAGGATTTTTCTAAACGGGGTCGCCCCTCGGCAGTAGTTTGGTAAACTCTCCGGGTATTTCTGCCATGAGAAGCTTCTCAGCAAAAAATTCATTTGCTTTGCAAGTGCCGTTCGGAGTCGGCAAAAAACTGTAGGTCCCGCCAACTTGTAGGAAAAACTCAAAAAGCAACACACCACAAGTTGGAAAGAGAAGCTCGGCTAAAAATCTCGTCAGAGGTTATGATAACCTGTTGGTATATCGCCGCCATTAGTTTTTTTTTTTTTTTGGTTGCTCTACATTGATCAACAACAACAAAGGCAACTGTAAGGACCTGCCGCTGTGCTGATAGACCGCACAAATAGTTTTGCCATAACGCAGCATATGGATGGTAGTTATTAGTTATGACTAGATCTGAGACAATGCAATACAACAAAACAATGTTCTCATATTGTAGGTAAGGACAACAGCAATTAAGAAGGACAACAACGCAAGAACTCGCATCTCAAAAAAAAAAAAATCTTTCTAAAGGCGAGAGGAGTGTCATCGCTTGCTTGTCCTGAAAATATGGCATGGGAGTGGAAATCTGCACATACTAATTCCTATATAAGAAAAAAAAATAACAGAGAGAGAAATCTTAAACACGCATCTAAATTACAATCAGTTAAACCCTAATTATGTGATAGAATTAATATTGTGGGTGTTTGCGTTAATCGTGTCCTTTAGTGTCGCATCCACCCTTCGTGTGTCGTCAGCTTGTCATTGTGCTATGATTTCAAAGAATTAAAGTAATAAATCTTTGTATTTAGCGCTAACCTGCCGTTTTGTTGTCAAAATGCGTTAAATGTCACGATAGCGGTTACTTCTATGAAAGATATCAATACACGTCTTTGTGCCCCATGTCTTATTAATGGCTGTAATAACAATATCTCGTGATCAACTTGTTTTCGTGTTTATATAAGCAAATTTAATCAGTATTGTTAGGATCAAGATTTTGGTAATTTCAAAAAATCGACTCAAGAAAAATTCAGTTTTTTCTTTAGATCCCCAAAAGTTAGTAATAGGCATGATATAAATACTACAGGTAAAACCGTTAGTGACACTAATGACATTTTTAAGCAATTCTCATACTCATTTATTTTTTGCGACGACTTTTCTGTTTGGTTTTTTCAATCAAATAAATTACAAATCAAAATAATTTCTTTTTATTTTTCTTCAATTTGCGATTATAACTATTGCTAGAATTGTTAAAAATAATTACTGTAAAAGCGGAGCGAATGTGCCCCTATAGCAGGCTAATCTACCATCTCATTTCCTGCCATTTGACAGTGTCCAGGCATCCACCTAAACGTGCAGTGTAAATTGGAAAATATTTTATGATTTGATTTATATCATGGTAATAGGTAAGAAAATAAACCTCGCAAAAAATCAGTGCTAATTTTTTTAATGGAATTTATTTTTTTAATCAATTTTCCCATCATTTTTTTTTTTTTTTCAAAATGGTTTACATTATTTTAGACTTGAAGTAAAATCTAGAATATTTTTTTTTTGGAATGACCTTAATGTAAATTCAAATGACAGGGTGTACTTGCATATGTGTATGTATAGTTATTGCTTAGTAACGGGTCTCATAGTTTTAATATGTAGATTCAACACGCCCCAGGCATGTCGCCATTAAAATCAAAGCTGAAAGGGTTGTTAACCGCATATAAGAGCCGTTTATATTCTCTATAATTCATACATACATACAACATATGTAATCAATACACGCTCACCCTTACACTTCTTAATGTGATATTATGCATTATTTTAATAGTTGAAAATATAACCTACCCCAATTCAGGTATAATAACAAAAAATATTTTGCAGGGGAGGGGTCTGCAGTATTTAGTGTTACTAGTTTTGGATGAAAATGGTTGATAATTTTACCTCAGGGGTCGAGTACAGTAAAATAAAATTAAAAAAAATAGGTAACAACAAAATAATAAGGACCTCATCCTCTATGGCAAACGATAACCCACACGAACGATAGTGGGTCTTGACGTTTCGACTAGCAGTCACATTCTAGTTAGAATCCAAAATTTGTATGTCAATCAGCCAAAAATAATGTTCCAAGAATAAAAATTAAAAAAAAAAAACTTATTTAACTGATTCTTATAAGTTCTTGCATAAATTACATATGGTAGCTTTTTTATTTGACAAATAGTTTCGAAATCTAATAAGAATGTGACAGCTAGACGAAACGTCAAGAGCAGCTATCGTTCGTGTGGATTATCGTTCACCATAGATAATGAGGCCCTAATAATAAAAAAATAAAAAATATAATAAAATATAACAAATAAATAAAATTTTAAAATGCTCAATACTTTAAACAGGTAAAAAAAAGTCAGCGTTTGAGAAATGAATAACACTAAATACTCAATAAATTTTGATCTACTTTAGTTACTAAGAATTAAATAGGCCTTCTGAAGTAAAACTTTCTCCTGATACCGAATATCGCATATATTTTCCTGTAGTAGTTTCTGAGATATCGGTGAAAATATGAAAAAAAAACCCATTTTGCTGAACATTGCTTTATACAAATTTATAATTCTCAATCTATCGATTTATCCTTTGGATTGTATGTTATCAAAATTCTTGTATCTTGAGTAATTGGCCACTATGCCCAAAAAACGTTCAAAAAAAAAAAACAACAATTTTTTAAAATTCTAAATATTTTAACAAAATTTCAGATTAAACCGTAGAATTTTCGGCTGATTCTGAATATCTAATCATTTGGTTTTAAAGTATAACTGTTTTCGAGATATTTTGAAATTTCAGTTTTTGAGATAAGAAAAAAGTAGGATTACTGATCTGTCAATATCTCCGCTATTACTGTCTCGATTTTTATGATATATGACTTTTTTTTGAGAAGATGAAATATCCTTTCCGAGTAGAAAATCTGTTAAATTTAGCCCAGGGCCTGACTAGATTTTCCCATTTAAAATCATGGGCCTGCCAAGGAAAGTTTATACAGGCCCTTATCTGTTTGTTAATCTTTTTAATAAAGGGCCTGTCGGGTAATGAAAATATAGGCCCTGCCTTGTTTTTCCAAGGCAATTCCAGCTAAGAAATAAAATAATTCGTTGCCTTTCAGGCAGCATTGAGCCCGGGCACCTTTACCTTGGAAAAAACTGAGCAGGTGCAAGGTATGCAAAACTAGGCAGCCCCTTACAGAATAATCCATATTTAAAAATACACGATTTGCGTTCCAGTGCCCTGGCAAGCCCAAGATAGAATTGTCTATTGTAGGAAAATCTAGCCAGCACCTTGATTAAGAATAGATTTGCCTAGATAATTTTCTATAAAGTCAAGGGCACATCACAGTGTTGTACTGGCGTGCTTAAAATTTTCTTAATTGAAGGAGGCTTACTTTTTTCGTCACTAAATTTTTTCTGATTTTAAGGTGGAAAAATCTGAAATTTTGTAAAGGTTTTTTGTCATAGTGGCCGAACTACTTGAGATAAATATAAGTTTCTACCGCATTTGTATAAAGCAATGTTTAGCCAAATTGGTTTTTTTTCTTTTTTCACCAATATCTCAGAAACTACATCGAATCGAAATATATGTGGTATTCGGAATCAGGGGAAAATTTTACATTAAGATATTTTTTGGTATTTTTTTTTTTGTCGAGGAGTGTAATGGCAATAAATGTCAAAAAAATATATAAAAATTTAGTTTCAAAACTATCGCTTTACCTTGTTGCTATTGCATCTAACCACTGCCTGATTTAGAGAACTTTTTACATATTAATTTAAATTTAATTCATACACACTTAAACAATACAAATAAACCTACATAGGTACATCAAATAGAATCCTTACAAATGCATAATTTTTAATTAAAAATTTTTCTACCTATTCCTCGAACAATTAAAAATTTTATGTTTTAATGAGTAACTTGTTGCCGTGCGACGCAAATCATAAAAAGTTCATTTAGAAAAACCGCAGCCGATTTCTGCGTTGGAGACAAATGGCAAGGCGCTACGATGTAAGGAAACAATTCATTGAGTTTGTCGAATAGTAGTGCGGGTGTAGGAGATATTTTCATTGTTTAACAATTAAATTGCTGGAAAAGGCAAAAAGCAAAGATGAACATCATTAAAGATGTACGTTGTTAAGCTACTCAGTAAAGAAGACGCCATCGTTGATTTTTCCAGGCTGGCTTCCTTATTATTGCTCTGCGCCAGTCTGACCCGTTCTGACTTGGCTTGGTTTCATGCTTAAAATACGCGCGCAAATGACGCCCCACGGTAATAGGTCGCAGACAAACATAAACATAAAGCTCACTGGCAACAACCACAGCAACAGAAGCAACGACCTTACGAACTTGAATGTGCTGCCAAATACTTATTCGTTTAAAAACAAAAGTAAAGGAGCCACCAAAAGTGTGGCTGGGCTGCTAGAAATATGAAGTGATGTGTGTTGCAAGCAGAATTTGTGCAGCACTTGCCCGCCCAAGCCTACGCCTTCATCCTGACATAAAGAGAACGGGTTAAAAATAGTACACACGAAAAGTTTCATCATGTCTAGGTCTACTTCAGACAGTCAGCGTATAGAACTCATACTAATTAATTCCCAAAAGGGAATCAATGCCGATATATAGGTATATGAACATATACATACGTAGATACTTTTACATAAAGTTATTATGTGTAGGAGGGCAAAGCTACTGTGAAGGGCTGGCAAGATTTAATTCATTTCACGTTGCGACGACAATATTCCTGTGTTCTGTGTGTTGCTGATGTTTTCCAACAACAACATCTCTATGTATTTGGTATTCCGATTTGGGTCTTTCTCAGCTAAACGAGAGTTACTACCCAAAAAACATTTAGGCTTGAGTTCGTTATTTCAAGTTGAGAACTAAGGGGCTTCTAAAACCTCAAGCGCTTCTTCTTAACACCGAATACACTTGATATGATGAATAGCTTTCTTAAAAAAGGGCCTTTTTATATGAAAAAAACCCGCTGTTTCTCAAGTTGAGAAAGGGGTAGTTCTAAACTTGTACTCAAATGGGGTTCTCTAATTGGACTTAAAGGTATAAATGCGATACTGAAAATAAATACCAAAAATAAAGAAAACCAGAATTTTTATAATTTAAAACGCCATAAATTTGTTGACAAAACTTTTTATTTGCATCAATTTCAGTCTAAGCTCTTCAAATTTAATTTAATCGAGTATCAATTTATCATTGGAGAACTATTAAATTATCAAAATATCTCAAAGCTGGAGAATACTTGGAGAATGATGTTTAATATCAACTTGAGAACTACAAAGTTATCAAAATATCTCTAAGTTTGGCGAAAAATTGGGGAATTGAGTTTGATATCAACTTGAGAACTATACAGTTTTTCGATGGTTTAAGAAAAAGTTGAACAATGTTTGCTGGGTATGTACTTTTGGCCCTGGGCTGACCACTCCACTTGCTATTAGAAATAATTTTATTTAATATAAATTTTATTCTCATCGCCCTTTGGCAACGTTCATTTACTTGGTGTCTCTTAACCCTTTTGTTTGCTCATAATTTTAGATTTTGTTCTTGTTTACTCGTTTGTTATGCCCGAAAATTCCTATCGCAAATATTTTGCTGACTTTAGCGTTTTTGTGCGGCCTTTGATACTTTGATTATGGATTGAGTAGATATTTACTTTATTTCCATACATTCTAGGGATGACAATCCTGTGATGGCGTACTTTTTGAGGCGAAGAAAATTCCGGGATTTCTGTTTTACTACTCTACTAGTTTTAGCAATTCCTCAGATTCATGTACACAAGGTTGTGTAGAGATGAAAAGTAAAAGTTTTGCAACGAGCGCCTCAAAAACCCGATAAGTCTATGAAATCGTGATGAAAATCAATTAAAACATATTTTTTTACTAGGGAGTTTACTGCTATCGTCCTGCTTTATATAACTATTTTAGTTAAAGCTCGGAACCTCTTACCAGTAAGGCAGTTTCATTAATGATTTTACACGAAGCATGAGTTCAGTTGGAAGAGTATTCCAAAAATCATAATTGAAAGGAAGATGTTTCGGGAATCAACTAATTGGGTTGGAGTTAGGTTTCTCTCACCTAATAGGTGTTGGAAATACATGATAAGCCGTTTTACACTTGCACATACGATGTTTTTCCTTACTATATGTCGGCTAAGTTGAAGACCACCTTTTTTGACAGGATTTGTTTGAAGAACGGCCGATGTTTGAATTAGAGTCCTTGAGCCATATGTCAACCTAGAAGATGTGATCAATCTCTGATATATGAGCCCCTTAAAGCACAAGTTGTATAAGTCCACCTTTTCTCGAACTGAGATACTGAAGGTTTTGTGTTGTCAACAAATAGGGGCTACCCTTGATTTTACAAGTTAGTTCTGCTATTTATTCGGTTTCTAGGAAGCTAGGAGTTACCCCGTTAGCGTTTTATATAGAACACATTTTCCCCTACATATCGTCACGCCTAACTAAACAAAAACGAAAACTGGACTTATACCACTTGTGCTTCAAACGGCTCATTTGTAACTCCTATACATATATCGTCCCTTTAAATGAGGCTTGTGTCAAAACTCTTCAAATTTGAAAGTGGTTATAAAAGCTTAAAGAGTACAGTTATGTAGTGAGTCCATAAGCATTAAGCATCAATATACCTACATATAATTGCTTCGCCAGCTTAGTCGACTTTAATTGGAACAAATTTTCAAATAAAAGCATTGGCGATTAACCCTCTCAATTTGAATTGGTGAATGGAGCTCAAAATTATTATCAATTTGTATATTTGCAGTTGAAATTGGAGGCTGTTAAGATGTGGGATGATTTGAATGCATCGGCGAGAAAGAAGGAAAAAAGCGTCTAATTGGCAATAAGAAAGAGCCAAGGCATTGAAAGAGATTAAAAAAAAATAGAAACAGGTCGAGTCAGGGGCGCAGCCAAGGGGTGGTTTTAGGGGTTTAAACCACTCCTGAGATATAAAACTGTATAAGTGAAAACTAGTTTTCATGACATGTTTGCAAAAATTTCGATTCAATTCCATAACAGGGACCTAAGCTTTTCGGCCGTTTGCATAAGAGGGGTGTCACACGTTACATCCATATTGACGCGATCCATGACTGCTACATCCATACACCTAAGATACAGGGTCATAAGTGTGCAAAGGTACGAAAAAACGGGTTTGACCCCTAACTCAAGATTTTGAGGGTGTCCGGCACATTTCTTGTACGCAGTTCTTCTTATCTCATTGAGATGCTATCTCGTCCCAGGTATTTTTTTCGTGTTGGGCAGTGTAATAGATTCAATGACAAATAAAAAAAAGAAGGCTAGCCCTTGTTATATAAGTCAATATAAATTAACATTTATTGAGGTATCCATGTATTATGTATATTTGACTGGGCCAAAAATTCCAAATTTCGTTTTTTATTTTTTTAAATTACATTGATTATCTTTTTAAGAAAAAAGAAAAAAATTACTGTAATTTTTTCAGATTTTTATATTAAAGTCTAAAGGTCTATCATCGCTAGTTTAGATTTTACAGACTTAACCTCGTATTTGGCATAAAAACGACGAATCTTTGTTGAACAACACCATTTACCTGAACATATTTTTGTAGGAAATTGAATTCCCTACAAATGCTACCTAGATTGAAATTCTCTCAGGATTTCCGATTTTGATTTGAAAATTTGCGAAACATGAAAAAATCAACACCGAATAAAGCTAAATACATATTCTTAAGGGAAATTGGATGCTGAATCCGAATTCGATATCAGAATTTAACAACGGCCGAGGTTCGGCCCCAACCGTGCAAAAAAGTCCAATATTATTTTGTGAAGGTTAATGAAGAACTGCGACCTGTTAGGCTACTTCTGATCACGGATTTGGATTTAGTTCGCCAAAATACATAAAAATTAATGTATTGAGGTCGCAGATCCGTCAACTTTTTGTTTTTTTTTTTTTTTGTGGCTGCGCCATTTGAAGACTGTAGAACTACACCCCCGCAGAGAGAGTCTATATTAAGCAAAAATATGTTTGAACGTATATGAGAAAAAATCTCGTTAGAGGTTATGATAACCTGTTGGTATTAGTATATGAGAAATATATATTTTTGGTTATAATATTCATCATATAATGATAATTAAACATGTGGAGTATCAATAAACCAAATTTAGTAAAAAATTGGATCAAAAAAACACAAAAAAAGACGGAAATATGATTTTTTTTTTTATTTAATACTAAATAAGTTTTGAAAAAGCAGCTTTACAAAAAAAAAGTTGTTTAACCTTTTATGTAGCCCACTCAATTTCCTTTAAGAATATGTATCTATCTTTGTTGTACATGGATATTTGCATTTTTTACAATTTTTGAAAGAAAAAATGGGAAATCGAAAAACATGCTAATTTTTGAAGGTAGAATACTAGAAAACTGCTAGTCTGAGAAAATTTTGGTCAATGCAAATTTTGTGGGGAATTCGATTTCCTTCAAAAATATGTTCAGGTAAATGGTGCGTTACAACAATGGTTTGCCGTTTTTATACGAAATATGAGGTAAAGTCTGTAAAATCTAAACTAGCAATGATAGACCTCCAGACTTTAATTTAAAAATCTGAAAAAAATTCAGTAATTTTCTTCACCTTTCTTAAAAAGAAAGTCAATATAATTTTTGAAAAAACGAAATTTTGAATTTTTGCCCCAGTCTAATGTATATGTGTATAATTTCTTTTTTAAATGCTTTCTTTACGCTACTCCTGACTGGCGCTATAAACTAATTTTGTAAATAGTTGTGCTAGGAAAATATTAAAACGAAAAAATTTAAAAACCACCCCTAACATTTTCTTCTGGCTGCGACCCTGGGTCGAGTCATTTTGATTGCAGTTCATTTGCTGATACGACAGAACCGTTTTTTATTATTATTTTGTTTATTAAATCGGTTCAAATTTGACGAATTTCTCTATTAAAACTTTACTTTATTTTGACATTATAGACTTTATGAAACTTAAAACGTATAACTTCTGTCAAAATATGTTAAAAATAAACAATAACAGCAACAATAAATAACAAAATTAGCCTACTCTTTTTTTAATGGCGCCTCAAACTATATACATACGTACATTCGTTATGGCTACGGTGACCATAAATTTTTTTTTGAAAAAAAAAACAGAACTCTTTTTACTTAAGGCCTTGTATTGCCTTCGCGTGAAAATTTCGCTACCCGGCTATAAACTATTTGGGGTAACAATCTCAATATTTGGAATAATAAATATAGTTTAAAAAAAACTAAAACTCACGCTTTTAGAGTGTATTGAACTAAAAAGTTGAAAATAATTTTAAAACCCCTACACAGAAGTATTGTGGAAAAAGCGTGGTTCACTTTGTTCCATAATCTTCGTTTTTTATTTAATTTATTTTTACCTTTTTAGTGCAATATTCTTTAAAAGCGTGTGTTTTCGCTCTTTAAACTATATTTATTTTTTACCACGCTTTTATTAGGTTCAGTTGTATGTTTGTTTGTTTGCTTGCTTGCTTGTATGTATGTAACTCTCGTTCGGTTTAAGCCCCAGTGGCCCAAAAACCGTAAAATGTCCCTAAAATATGGGTATCAAACGAAAGGGGAACGCCCCAGGATTCATTTGGACTTCGATATATTTCGATAAATTTATCGATAACTGAGTTATCGGTCAAAATATGATTGCCCAAAAACCTAAAAAAATCCCTACAATATGGGTATCAAACGAAAGGGGAACGCCTTAGGATTCATTTGGACTTCGATATATTTCGATAGATTTATCGATAACTGAGTTATCGGTCAAAATATGATTGCCCAAAAACCTTAAAAATTCCCCACAATATGGGTATCAAACGAAAGGTGAGGGTCCCAGGTTTCACTTGGACATCGATATATTTCGATAAATTTATCGATAAATGAGTTATCGGTCAAAATGTGGTTGCCCGAAAACCTTAAAATTTCCCTACAATATGGGTATCAAACGAAAGGGGAATTCGATATATTTCGATAAATTGATATGATATGAACTGAGTTATCGGTCAAAATATAAATGCCCAAAAACCTAAAAAGTTCCCTACAATGTGGGTATCATTTGGACTTCGATAAATTTATCGATAACTGAGTTATCGGTCAAAATATGATTGCCCAAAAACCTTAAAAATTCCCCACAATATGGGTATCAAACGAAAGGTGAGGGTCCCAGGTTTCACTTGGACATCGACATATTTCGATAAATTTATCGATTACTGAGTTATCGGTCAAAATATAATTGCCCAAAAACCTAAAAAATTCCCTACAATATGGGTATCAAACGAAAGGTGAAGGCCCCAGGTCTACTTTGGACTTCGATATATTTCGATAAATTTATCGATAACTGAGTTATCGGTCAAAATATGATTGCCCAAAAACCTTAAAAATTCCCTACAATATGGGTAACAAACGAAAGGGAAAGGCCCCAGGTTTCATTTGGACTTCGATATATTTCGATAAATTTATCGATAACTGAGTTATTGTCAAAATCTGAGGCCAAATGCCTTAAAATTCGCTAACAATATGGGTATCAAACGAAAGTGGAAGTCCAGAGGTTTCCTTTGGACTACTGTATTTTTCGATATATTTATCGATAATTTCCTAGGACATTTGACTAAAAAGTAAAAATAAATATAGTTTAAAAAAACTAAAACTCACGCTTTTAGAGAGTATTGAACTAAAAATTTGAAAATAATTTTAAAAACCCATAATTTTCGTATATCGAGCGCTCGACGCTTTTCCCACATAATGCTAGTTTCTTTACTGCGCTTTCATTAGCTTTACTTGTACATACATTCATATGTATTTTTGCTTGTTTGTATGTAACTCTACTTCAGTCCGATAGTGGCATATGACTGTCACAAAAACCTTGAAATGTGCCTTCAATGTGGGTGTCAAACGATAGGAGGTTGCATTTGGACTTCGATATATTTATCGATAACTAAGTTATCGGACATATTGGCTACTACCTATATCAAACGAAAGGGAAGGTCCACAGGTTTCTATTATTTAAACCAAGGAATATTTCGATATATTTATCGATAACTGACTTATCGGTCAAAATGAGGTTGTCCAATAATATTGAAAATTGCCTACAATATGGGTATCAAACGAAAGTGGAGGCCCAGAGGTTCCGTTTGCACTGCGGTATACTTCGATATACATATATATCGATTACTTCATAACACACTTCACTAAAAAGTAAAAATAAATATAGTTTAAAAAGCGAAAACACGCGCTTTTAAAGAATATTGCACTAAAAAGGTAAAAATAATTTAAATAAAAAACGAAGATTATGGAACAAAGCGGACCACGCTTTTTCCACAATACTACTGTGTAGGGTTTTTAAAATTATTTTCAAATTTTTAGTTCAATACTCTCTAAAAGCGTGAGTTTTAGTTTTTTTAAACTATATTTATTACTTTTTAGTTAAATGTGTTATGAAGTAATCGATAAATATATCGAAGTATACCGCAGTCAAAACGAAACCTCTGGGCCTCCACTTGCGTTTGATACCCCTATTGTAGGCAATTTTCAATATTATTGACACAAACTCATTTTGACCGATAGCTCAGTTATCGATAAATATATCGAAATATTCCAAAGTACAATAGAAACCAGTTGACCTTCCCTTTCGTTTGATACCCATAGTGAAGGCATATTTCAAGGTTTTTAGGACAGTCTGAAGACCAAATGACAGACTGAAGTGGACCTAGATACAAACCAGCAAACATACATATGAATGTACATATGTACAAGTAAAGCTAATGAAAGCGTAGTAAAAAAACTAGCATTATGTGGGAAAAGCGTCTTGCGCTCGATATACCAAAATTATGGCACAAAGCGGACCACGCTTTTTCCACAATACTACTGTGTAGGGGTTTTAAAATTATTTTCAACTTTTTAGTTCAATACACTCTAAAAGCGTGAGTTTTAGTTTTTTTAAACTATATTTATTTTTTACATTTTAGTCAAATGTCCTATGAAATTATCGATAAATTTATCGAAATATGTCGCTGTCCAAATGAAACCTGGGGTCTTCCCCTTTCGTTTGGTACACATATTGTAGGGAAATATTAAGGTTTTTGGGCATTCACATTTTGACCGATAACTCAGTTATCGATAAATTTATCGAAATATGTCGCTGTCCAAATGAAACCTGGGACCTTCCCCTTTCGTTTGGTACACATATTGTAGGGAAATATTAAGGTTTTTGGGCATTCACATTTTGGCCGATAACTCAGTTATCGATAAATTTATCGAAAAATATCGAAGTCCAAATGAAATCTGGGGTCTTCCCCTTTCATTTGATACCCATATTGTAAGGAATTTTTTAGGTTTTAGGGCAATCATATATTGACCGATAACTCAGTTATCGATAAATTTATCGAAATATATCGAAGTCCAATTGAAACCTGGGGCATTCCCCTTTCATTTGATACCCATATTGTAGGGACATTTTACGGTTTTGGGCCACTGGGGCTTAGACCGAACGAAAGTCACATACATACAAGCAAACAAGCAAACAAACAAACAAACAAACATACAAGTGAACCTAATAAAAGCGTGGTAAAGTGTTTTTCATGGCGTAATCATCTCTTTGCAGTAAAAAATGTTGCCAACGTCTGTGAAACATTGAAATTGCAATCTCAAATAATTTTAACCAAAGTGCATCAATTGAAAGTCATTTTTTTTTAGTATATTTTTCCGTTTTGTGAATAGTATTTCTTGATGGTGAGAGACATTTCCTTGTTAATTTGAAACCTACCATAACCACGGTTGCCGTTTTGGTTGAAATGTACCATTTTTGGTACGAATTTTTTTCCGGGTACAGAACTTCCAAATTTGGTACGTTTTTGCCATTTCAACGTACTCAATTTTTTTATTTCGCTGAAGCACTTGACCGCATTAAACATAAACTAAATTATTTTTAAAATATTTTGAAAGATTTTAAAATTTTCATAAAGTTTTGAAATTATTGAGCAAACTAACTTTACAAAGCTACTCATTAAATTTGTTAAAAAAGGTTGCCGGCACTAAAAAGCAGAACAAAAACAGAACATTTGCTTAAAAAAGAGAACATTTCTGTTATTTTCCTTAGAAAAAAAATACGCAGAACAAGCTCCTTAAAAACAGAACTGTTCTGCCAAAAACAGAACGGATGGTCACCGTAGTTATGGCGCTAAGCTTGGCACATAAGTAAATATTTACTTACATTTTGTCGCCCGCTTGCCAGAATCATGAATGTGGCAAAATTAAAATTTTGGGAAATCGTATTTGAAAGTTTATTGCTCTCGAAAAATTTGAAATTTAAGTTTTTGACATAAATATGTTGTTACAAGTTATATTCTCATCATACTTTTTCCTCTAATACAGGTTTTAGGTTAATATTCCTTCAATTCCTCGGCATTCGGCACATTCATCTTGGAAACCCAGGATTTTCGTGAATCGTGGAGAAACGAGAGATTAGTCATTAGAGCCTATTAACTCAATTCTGGAAAATTTTCACATTCATGCCTCTGGCAAGCGAGCGACGATATGTTTTACATGCACTAAAAATTATTTTAAACTTTGAACTGATATAATTAAATTTTATATAAATTTATGTGTAGAGCACTCATAGATAAACCTTTGAAAAAATAATACCAGTTGAACCTAACTACACACTTACACGCGAAAGGACAATGTCCGAACACGCAAAGGACATAATTCATGCGACAACTTAACACATTCAACCGCAGAGCACCGTAAAAACCAGCATAAAGCAATGAACCGTATTTAAGCTCTCAACAATGAAGCTTGGTCTGGGAAAAATGGACTTTTAGCACGAGAATTCACATTGTAAGGGACACTAAATTGGTTTGTCCACACAGGATATGAAATAAATATTCGTAAATAAATAAAATATCAGTCTGAAATTAATACATACCACAGCACCGTTATATCCGGCACTCTAGTAAACACGCCACTGCCACCCACTCACTGAAGGCCCCCGCTGCCACACAAATTAACAAACAGTGCAAATCAAGATAAAAAAATATGAAATAAAAAAAATGATAAAAAATTATCAAATGTCGACAAAGTGATTATGTTGTTGTATGTACAAAGCTGTGGTATATTTGGTGTATCACATGCAGATTACTACAGCAGAACAAACGCCATAAGCGGCGTGTGCCAAGTGGCAATAGCAAGTGGCAAGTGGCAGGTAAATCTATCGGGAGGTGCGGGAGTAACTGTGGCACTTGGTTTTTTGCAAAATTGCAATCATAAAAAGTCAGGCTGTGTAAAACGCGCACAAGCACCCAAACTAATGTATGGAAATGAAAGTAAATACCAGCAGATAATATTTTCATCTGCAAGCTCCATGCTGTGCGAGGGGCGTCGGGTGGCGGAAGTGTGTTGTTTTAATAAAAATGCGCACCACCAGTCATCAGCTCGTCAATTTGCAATAAAGTTGTCAGCGTTGTTGTGGAAATCGCTGCGGGGACATTGAAGCAGACAACAACAAAATAAGAACACAGAAAAATGTGCACCTTATATAAGGCTGGTTTCGTTCAATCAAAAAAAAAAAAGAATTTTGTACTTAAATAAGCCCAAATCAAGAATTGTGGTCTCGAAAGTACGATAATACCGAATATTCTTATACGAAGTATAAAATACTTATATCAAGAACTTTTTCTTAGATCGAAAATTCTTATCTCAAGTATAATTTTGTCCGAATTTAAGAACGCTCGGGGCTATTTCAAGAACAATATATCCGTAGGATATCGTTTACTTTTGGTTGCCAGCGTCTAATTACAGCTTTGTTCTAAATGACAATTTCCCACTTTGCTTTGTTGCCCCCACCGAGAATCGAACTGACACTGCTTTGACTGCTGAACGGAGATGGTAACCATCAGGCCATCGCGTACTTATACTTGCCTGCGTCTAATTGCAGCTTTGTTCAATATGTATTTGTGTACGTAATATTTTTGTTTTTAGAACACTTTTTCTTAATATAAGTACTTTATTCTTGGAAGGAACGAAAACTTCTTATTTTAAGAATATTTAAGACCGAAAAGTTCTAGCCAAAGGATAAATCTAAGAATTTTTTTCTTAAGTTTAGAATTGCATTTTTCTCTAAGTGTTAGGTCGAAAGGTGGTACCGTGTTCAGTTGAATATATCATTATGGCAAACTCGATCCAAATATCTTCAGCCGTTGCCGAGACAGTGGTTGATACACGAAGGAATAAATAAATTGAGGTTAGATGGCAACCCTAAAAATATCTTGATTGGTATGCGTCCGCAAATACCCGGAAAAAATGGCAAAATACTCTACAGGAGTATCCAATAATAGTCCAATTTCATACAAAAAAAGGGCGGTCCAATTAAAATGGCGACGTCCTAGGATTGGACCACCTATATACAATTAGTACTCCATAGAGTACTCCAATGTAAAGTGAGAGTTGGAGTAGGTGTTCCTCTCTCGCTACGATTTGTACTCCAACTGGAGGAATCTATTTGAATATTTTTTGGAAAATACTCTTGTATGGGTGTTCCATTGAGTACAGGATGAAGAACTCCTAGTTGGATTAGGTGGTCCAATCCTATGACACGGCCGCGTTAATGAGGGTACCTTTTTTTATATGGAAATGGATTTTTCCTGGAGTAGTATGGGTACTCCACCATTTTTATAGCGTACCTTTCAACTGATAGCGATTTTGGTATATTTTACTCAATATTTAAAAAAAAAAGTTGATTTAGCTGGCAACCCTGCAAACCGCCACATGTGAGAACACCCAAATAAAAAATTCTAGAATAAAGCATGCTATCCATATACCAAATTTGATCCAAATCATTTTTGCATTTCCCGAGATAGTGGATATACTAAGAAATAAATACAATACGTTTAGGTGGCAACCATGCTTGAAAGTATTTGCCTAATATATTGTTATTGCTTGCTTGATATTTAAAAATCAGATAGGCGGAGAACCAGTAAACCATCCCAAGTGGCAGGCCCAAGTAGAAAATCTTAAAATAAAATATACTCAGGCAAATTCTAAATAGTTTTTTACTGCTATTTCATCTTTTCATAAATTTTTGTTCACAAATTATATGAGAGTGAGAAGACCCGCAAAGTGAAAAATTATTTAGAATCGGCCTGACTATCCATAAGTCATATTTCATTCAAAGCGGTCAGTCGGTTCCCGACATAGTAATGGATATACAAATACACAAAAAATCTCCATTAAAATCATAAGATATGGATGTAGATACTTGTGTCTCTTTTCTTATAAACCCTTGCACGATTTTTTGTTGGTAATCCACAGCGCACACCACAAAGGCCCAGCATTGATTGCGTGTTGTAAGTTCAGCTCCAACAATACAAACAACTACATACACACCAACAATGATAATAGACCAGAATTATGCTTTCAGAGGGAAAAACAAAAAAGCACAACAAAAAGCGTGTGGCTACAAAACAATTGGCAAGTGAAATGCAAAGTAAAAAAATAGAAAAAATGGCTCCAAACAATTGTAAAAAATTAAGTAAAAAAACAGTAAGCCAAATCAAGTGGGGTCTGGCAGCGTGCGAAATCTGTCATGGCAGCTGTGATATAGCTCCAAATCAACACGCACTGTCAGCACCCTAGGCGCAGCGCAACAGTCATACGGCCCCTTGGTGTCGCTTTATCAGCGTCCCAGCAGGCAAATCTGTTGCTCCAACACTGATATCTTCACAACTTGCAGCCCCAACAACGAGCGACAAGCCACAGCAAGGACATCATTCAGTCAATTGTTATCATTTTACTACCCACCATCAGGCCATTCGGTCTTTTGCTGTTGGCATTGGTTGCCACTGTCTTATTTGTTGCTTTTACTGTTGTTACAAAAGCCGTAAAAATTGCGGATTACAATCGCGGATTTCAATTACAACTGTTGTTTGTTAGTTGCTGTTTTCCGCACTCGATTGCCTCATCCGCTGTGCTCGGCGTTTTCGCGCACTGTGTCCTTTGTGAATTTTTTATATTTATTTTGGAGCTGTGTAGTACATAAAATGCCCTCCCCCCCCAACCCACTCAAAAAGTAATCGCATTGTTTTGTCGTTTGTTATTTGCATTTGTGTGGATCGTTCCACTTGAAGTGGCTTTATTTGCTTCTGTTTCTCCCAATCCTAATTTTCGTTCGCAGGATCTCCTTGGCGTGTCCTTAGCCAGCCTTGTTGCCACTTGAGTGCTTAGTAATTTATAAAGAAAATGGTATATTCCAACCTGATTTTCAAAACTGGGTGGAACTTTTAAAGAAGAGAAATTCTTATATTGTTTTAAGTGTATTTGATTGTTCTTTTCAACTTATTTCTTTGGCTTTTAATTTGCTGTGTAAACATTTTTATTTTCTTGGGCAATTGTTGAGTCAACTCTGATCCCAAAATAAGCTGACTAGGCATTTGATGCTTGAATCAAACCAAAATTGTACTTATTAAGCGATAATGTTACTAATTATAAGCAAATAAATAAAACGTTGGACCATTTCATGGATTCTTCATGAAGATTAAATGCTAGATATTAAGTTCGCATAATAATTTGGCGCAGTATACCTCTAAGTAGATATAGGTCGAACTTCTCTTCAAATTTTTGGAATGTCCTGTGCCGTTTCGATTGCGGCCCATTGCCGTTATAGCACCTGTCTGAGGGCGTCGAGAGGATGCACTGTCACTTGCTCGCTTGTTGGTTCAATCTCAGTTATCTCGGATAGAACAGTCCGTTGATGAGCCTGGTCGCTTAGAACATAGTTACTGAATAACTATTCCGCTGTGGAGAATTTTGCAGTTAATTCCTTCTAATAACATCCAAAAATAACATCGTAATGGAAATTTATTTTTTGATGCAAATTTGGTTTTTCATCCATCTGATAAATTACACGGGTGTACAGCGTACGCAATCCTTTTTTCGTTATCAGGTCCAGTTTTTTAGATAGCTGATAAAAAAATTACAAATATTGCACTTTTAATGATTTTTTTATTGGCTTTTTTATTGGATACAACTAGAAGTGCAGCGAAGTCGAACTATATCGTTTGTAATTGTCAGTGTTCGTTTTTTGCATCAGAGACCAACATTTGTAGTTTTCTTCGATTCTTTGTAAATCTTGATGAAGACTTTCTCCTTGTTCGTCGCTGGTACTGCCCAAATTGTCGGGAAAGAAAATTTTGATCGTCGCTTCGAACGAAGACTAACACGATTAAGTTAGCGTGCAAGACTAGCACGGTTCGTTGTTTGCGTGGAAAACTACCCCACTTCGTTCTCTGCGTCGAAGACTAACAAAAAATCGTTGTCGTTTCCCTGGCTCATATTAGTGACGATGAGGCTAAACTTTTTTACGATAATGATTCTCAGTAGCGCGACTCTCCATAGCATAGAATGTCCCATATACATGGAAACCCCGAAAATCAGCATACGAAAACTTAAAACTCCGACCTGATCGCTGGAAACGGGCTTCATACATATTTGAATTCAGGGCACAAAAATACATGAAAAATCGCTTCTTCCTTTTTATGTCCAAAATTTTGACTGAATTTGCTAGCCTGTGTTATTATACCTGAAATTCTTATAGGTATGGCAAAAATTGGCTTTCTTTAGAAAAATTCATACAGAAAAAAATAACAAAAAACTTTTTAAAAAATGTCCCCCCCCCCCCTACGATTTTCCTAGAAATAAGAGTTTGGGGTATTTGGGATTTTGTAAATATGGTGACAGTCAAGGGCGTACCCAGCTCTTCTCAAAGGTTCGCAAAGGAGGGGGGCCATTTATATTTTTGCTAAGTAATTTGTTTTGGATTTTTTCATTCAGTTTCATTCGGTAAGGCAAGGGCCTCACCCTGCGTACGCCCTTGGTGACAGTGCTGTGCCCATATTCAAGAGCTTATAAAGTGTGTTCATTAGGGTGATTAAAAAAAATGTCGACTTGGTCTTACCCCCTAAAAAGTTAGGTATTGATGAGAAAATAAGCCTTGCAAATAATTAGCGCTCTAACTTAACCCTTAGGGGTGGCTATTTTTTTTCGCCCTTTCCCATACATTTTGTATGGGGAAAAATGGCATTTTTTTTTTTCAAAGTGAATTTTCTTTCAATTTTTGAAACTTTTTTCAAAATATTTCTGCATACTATTAAAGTAGGAAGCTTCTAAAATAGTATGCCATGTGCGATTATCTTAACTATTGAGATAATTACAGCCATTTGAAAATAACTGAGTTTTGTACTAGTGCACACACATACACAGTAACACTAATAAAATCTAGTACATTTTAAATGGCTGTAATTATTTTATTAGTTAAGATAATCGCACATGGCATACCAATGGAAGCTCCAAAGCTTCAACTTTAAGAGTATGCAGAAATATTTTGAAAAAAGTTTCAAAAATTGAAAGAAAATTCACTTTGAAAAAAAATGCCATTTTTCCCTATACAAAATGTATGGGAAAGGGCGAAAAAAATAGCCACTCTTAAGGGTTAAGTTAGAGCGCTAATTTTTTGCAAGGCTTATTTTCTCATCAAAACCTATAGTTTCAGAGGGTAAGGCCGAAAAAAGAACCAAATTTTTTTTAATTGAATCACCCTAGTGTTCATATTTCATTTCTTCTAGCTATCCCACTTTGAAAGCTGAAATTATATTTTTCTAGAACAATTTTTTAAATGTTTTATGTAAAAGTAGGGGTGGTCTTTAATCGATATAGTAAAATTTTCTCTTGGCAGATAAGAGTGATTTCAGCGCCGAGCTTCATGTCGTGCTATTTTCATAAAGTTTGGAGTTCTGAGTTTGTTAAAGGTATTTAAATTTTTTCGGGACTTATTTTTTCATTCTGGGCATTTATTTTCCTATATACATATGTATACATGTATCCATGAGGATACGTAAGATGTAATTTTTGCAACGTAACGTTGTTTATCCAGAGCAGCAGTTGTTTTCATAAAATGCATAATACATACATACATACGTGAACATACGTACACACATATGTATGACCGCACACCTAAACAACAGACTGGACCCCTTATCGAAAAAATGTTAGTTCATGCTTCGTCAATCATTCATCGTAGGATATGCTGCTTCCAAATCAATATTTAGTGGCGCACCAACAATTATTAGAAATAGCTGGGCCAAATGAAATCATCGAGCCATTATATTTGTGATTCTGAGGGTTGAATATCATGGGATTAGTATTGTAATGAATATGCAACATACTGCAATTTTGAGAGTGAAGACAGCCGCTGAGGAGCGCACCTTCCTAAACTGACAAAGGATAATCACTCTAAGATGCCATTCTATATTTTCAATACCACTTCATAATAATAAAGTATCATCTTTTGTATAAATTTGTGCGCTTGTTTATGTTCATCAAATCTATGTATATTTTTCATTAGCAGGAAAATACTTGTAAATAAGGGCAATGCTTCTATTGTTGATAGCTTCAAAGGATATATCATGCACAAATACATCTTGACGTAAAAATATCTTAATTTTTCACCTTTCTTTATCAATTGTACTTTTAGTATATGTTCATCATACTCGCCATAATTCCATATTGTAGGTAATCCCTTGCGCTGCAACTTGGCAATCGAATTTTTTTAGTCTCTTTTGTTCTGGGAAAATGTTATGTCAATTGTAGAACAATTCTTTTTTGTTATAAGCGAAAGGTGTGGGTTGTTGTTTTTACATAACTCTTGGTATATCTATTATATTAATAGGCTAACAAATTTTACATATAAACCATTGCCAAGCTTAAACCCATACTAAATATGCATAAATATTTATGAAATGCATATTTATTTGTTGCCATACCTCTAAGGCAGTGCACAATTATCTAATATATAACCAATACTGCTTCATTTATCTGTAATAAGCGAATGAAAATTTTTCATGCAACTTAAATTGGTTATCTGACAATCAATTTGTAAATAAAGCGATAGCCCAGTGGGAAGCGTTAGTGGGTAGTGGTCGAGCGGTTGATGGTTCGAGTACAGTTAGTTACACAGCTATAGGCCAAAATTTTTTTTTCTTTTTTGTCATTGAAAATTGTTTATATTTTTTATATATTTTTATATTTCTAATCTTGACTTTTTAATATTTTTATAAACAATATTTTTATGTTTGTGATCTCTATTTTCGAGAAGAAAAAAATTTGGTGCGAATATTTTTAGTTTACGGAAAGCCATGTGAAATAATAATTTTATATCATAAATATACATACATACCACCCATTATAGAAATGCTATAACCGCTTATACAATTTCTTTTTGTTTTTTTTTTTTTTTGGTAATTATTTCAAAAAATTACCATTAATATAAGTCTGACTGCTCAAATTTTTGAAGATGAAAGCTGCAATTTGCGAATTTTTTTTCAAATTCTATCGATTGAGATAGAGTTGCTGACAAATTCCTTATTTAAAGTATAAAAATCGACAAAATATTTTATGGATACTACGTTATTTTGAACTAAACCAAGTGATAATTTTACTGAAGACAACAAATAATTTCTTTTCAAATGTATATATGTATTAACTTTTAAAAGGGCAGATTTGCAACCCGAGCCCCAAACAAGTCTAGACCAAATTGAATAGAATTTTTTTAAAAATCAATATACATTTTTTTTTCTTTAAATCAAAAGAAAAATCCATATAAAGTGTCTTTTAAATATTGCTAAGTTATGGTTAAAGAAAAAAGCTAGAAAACCCTCACACTTTTTTTGACCTAACCAGAATTTGTAATTTACCCCCACTAAAAAGTTTTAAAACCACGCCATGTATAATACATTTTTTTTAAATACAACCCATACTTCTCTATTTTCGTTCTCTCGCTCATTAATACTCTTTAATATTACACGAACTCATATTTCCAAATTTCCACCCCTTCAAAATAAACGTCAAGCCAATTTCATACTCATATCTATTTATATACACATATATATATATGCGTAACCACTCCAATTCTCTCGCTCATTGAGTTCAAACAGTAGATTCGGCGTTGAACTCATATGTATATTGAAATGTTACACTCCAAATAGATGGCGTCGGCGCGAATAGCCAATTTGTTTCCGCATGAGAGTTGCCCAATATGTGTTGTTATGTACCAAAGGATTACAAAAAAGTGACAATTTGTTTTTCTCATATCTCGCACGCTTTATTATAAACGAAAATAGTTTAAAAATAAAATTTTTAGGAAAGAAGCAATCAATGTTTTAACTTTCTGTATTGAAATTCATCAAGAAAAAAAAAAAAAAAGAATGAGATTGAAATAGATACACCCATTGCCGTCAATTCTATATAATATGAAAATTTGCTTTTTTAAAAAAATAAAAATCAAACATCTTTTTCGTAGAATTCTATAATAAAAATGAGATAACTATCGTCGCCTTATATTCCAAAGTTTAAATAAACAAATGAAAAACTAAAAATGTTATATTGTTGTGCCATAAAATCATGAAAATTTAAATTTTCAATTACATATACTTATAATAAAATGTAATTTAACTATACAATTTTTTGGGAAAACGTTATCAAAATTATATTTATCCATAAAGCTCTAATATGTATGTATATATGTATATCTAAATAGAGATTCAAAAGCCCAATAAAGCTTCACTTAATTGTAGAATTCCATATTAAAAAAATTTATTCAAGGAATTGATTATGGACAAGACACCAAGGGCATGAGAAGTTGCAGGCTGAATTGGATATCTTGAAACCGCTAGAACTGCTCGGAAAAATTCCGATGTAATAGATTTGTTTAAAATGAAATTCTACAAAGTTTTATGTTCTCATAACACCATTATTAAAATGTGAAATAGGGCAACCATGGTCAAACTTTTAATTTGAAAAAAATATGTCGCAATCAAAGTTGGCTTGCGTACCACCAAACAAAAAAAATGTTTCAAAAAAATATAAAATAATAATTCAATATGGCTACTGTTGTTGGAGTACCACGCTTATTTTGAGAAATTTGTATATGTGTGTAAAATACCAGCAATGGAAATATTTTGATTCTCTCGCTCTTTGAGAGTTAGAGTAATAGCGTCAAACTCATATTTCGAAGTTGGCTGAACTTCAAAGGAAACCACTCTTTATCTTCATTCTCTCCCTCATTAAACACGTCCTATTATGAGAGAGAAATTATTTTCATTCCCTCGCTCATTGAGTACTTTGGTCCATTATCTATTATATTAATAGGCTAACAAATTTTACATATAAACCATTGCCAAGCTTAAACCCATACTAAATCTATTATATTAATAGGCTAACAAATTTTACATATAAACCATTGCCAAGCTTAAACCCATACTAAATATGCATAAATATTTATGAAATGCATATTTATTTGTTGCCATACCTCTAAGGCAGTGCACAATTATCTAATATATAACCAATACTGCTTCATTTATCTGTAATAAGCGAATGAAAATTTTTCATGCAACTTAAATTGGTTATCTGACAATCAATTTGTAAATAAAGCGATAGCCCAGTGGGAAGCGTTAGTGGGTAGTGGTCGAGCGGTTGATGGTTCGAGTACAGTTAGTTACACAGCTATAGGCCAAAATTTTTTTTTCTTTTTTGTCATTGAAAATTGTTTATATTTTTTATATATTTTTATATTTCTAATCTTGACTTTTTAATATTTTTATAAACAATATTTTTATGTTTGTGATCTCTATTTTCGAGAAGAAAAAAATTTGGTGCGAATATTTTTAGTTTACGGAAAGCCATGTGAAATAATAATTTTATATCATAAATATACATACATACCACCCATTATAGAAATGCTATAACCGCTTATACAATTTCTTTTTGTTTTTTTTTTTTTTTGGTAATTATTTCAAAAAATTACCATTAATATAAGTCTGACTGCTCAAATTTTTGAAGATGAAAGCTGCAATTTGCGAATTTTTTTTCAAATTCTATCGATTGAGATAGAGTTGCTGACAAATTCCTTATTTAAAGTATAAAAATCGACAAAATATTTTATGGATACTACGTTATTTTGAACTAAACCAAGTGATAATTTTACTGAAGACAACAAATAATTTCTTTTCAAATGTATATATGTATTAACTTTTAAAAGGGCAGATTTGCAACCCGAGCCCCAAACAAGTCTAGACCAAATTGAATAGAATTTTTTTAAAAATCAATATACATTTTTTTTTCTTTAAATCAAAAGAAAAATCCATATAAAGTGTCTTTTAAATATTGCTAAGTTATGGTTAAAGAAAAAAGCTAGAAAACCCTCACACTTTTTTTGACCTAACCAGAATTTGTAATTTACCCCCACTAAAAAGTTTTAAAACCACGCCATGTATAATACATTTTTTTTAAATACAACCCATACTTCTCTATTTTCGTTCTCTCGCTCATTAATACTCTTTAATATTACACGAACTCATATTTCCAAATTTCCACCCCTTCAAAATAAACGTCAAGCCAATTTCATACTCATATCTATTTATATACACATATATATATATGCGTAACCACTCCAATTCTCTCGCTCATTGAGTTCAAACAGTAGATTCGGCGTTGAACTCATATGTATATTGAAATGTTACACTCCAAATAGATGGCGTCGGCGCGAATAGCCAATTTGTTTCCGCATGAGAGTTGCCCAATATGTGTTGTTATGTACCAAAGGATTACAAAAAAGTGACAATTTGTTTTTCTCATATCTCGCACGCTTTATTATAAACGAAAATAGTTTAAAAATAAAATTTTTAGGAAAGAAGCAATCAATGTTTTAACTTTCTGTATTGAAATTCATCAAGAAAAAAAAAAAAAAAGAATGAGATTGAAATAGATACACCCATTGCCGTCAATTCTATATAATATGAAAATTTGCTTTTTTAAAAAAATAAAAATCAAACATCTTTTTCGTAGAATTCTATAATAAAAATGAGATAACTATCGTCGCCTTATATTCCAAAGTTTAAATAAACAAATGAAAAACTAAAAATGTTATATTGTTGTGCCATAAAATCATGAAAATTTAAATTTTCAATTACATATACTTATAATAAAATGTAATTTAACTATACAATTTTTTGGGAAAACGTTATCAAAATTATATTTATCCATAAAGCTCTAATATGTATGTATATATGTATATCTAAATAGAGATTCAAAAGCCCAATAAAGCTTCACTTAATTGTAGAATTCCATATTAAAAAAATTTATTCAAGGAATTGATTATGGACAAGACACCAAGGGCATGAGAAGTTGCAGGCTGAATTGGATATCTTGAAACCGCTAGAACTGCTCGGAAAAATTCCGATGTAATAGATTTGTTTAAAATGAAATTCTACAAAGTTTTATGTTCTCATAACACCATTATTAAAATGTGAAATAGGGCAACCATGGTCAAACTTTTAATTTGAAAAAAATATGTCGCAATCAAAGTTGGCTTGCGTACCACCAAACAAAAAAAATGTTTCAAAAAAATATAAAATAATAATTCAATATGGCTACTGTTGTTGGAGTACCACGCTTATTTTGAGAAATTTGTATATGTGTGTAAAATACCAGCAATGGAAATATTTTGATTCTCTCGCTCTTTGAGAGTTAGAGTAATAGCGTCAAACTCATATTTCGAAGTTGGCTGAACTTCAAAGGAAACCACTCTTTATCTTCATTCTCTCCCTCATTAAACACGTCCTATTATGAGAGAGAAATTATTTTCATTCCCTCGCTCATTGAGTACTTTGGTCCATTATCTATTATATTAATAGGCTAACAAATTTTACATATAAACCATTGCCAAGCTTAAACCCATACTAAATCTATTATATTAATAGGCTAACAAATTTTACATATAAACCATTGCCAAGCTTAAACCCATACTAAATATGCATAAATATTTATGAAATGCATATTTATTTGTTGCCATACCTCTAAGGCAGTGCACAATTATCTAATATATAACCAATACTGCTTCATTTATCTGTAATAAGCGAATGAAAATTTTTCATGCAACTTAAATTGGTTATCTGACAATCAATTTGTAAATAAAGCGATAGCCCAGTGGGAAGCGTTAGTGGGTAGTGGTCGAGCGGTTGATGGTTCGAGTACAGTTAGTTACACAGCTATAGGCCAAAATTTTTTTTTCTTTTTTGTCATTGAAAATTGTTTATATTTTTTATATATTTTTATATTTCTAATCTTGACTTTTTAATATTTTTATAAACAATATTTTTATGTTTGTGATCTCTATTTTCGAGAAGAAAAAAATTTGGTGCGAATATTTTTAGTTTACGGAAAGCCATGTGAAATAATAATTTTATATCATAAATATACATACATACCACCCATTATAGAAATGCTATAACCGCTTATACAATTTCTTTTTGTTTTTTTTTTTTTTTGGTAATTATTTCAAAAAATTACCATTAATATAAGTCTGACTGCTCAAATTTTTGAAGATGAAAGCTGCAATTTGCGAATTTTTTTTCAAATTCTATCGATTGAGATAGAGTTGCTGACAAATTCCTTATTTAAAGTATAAAAATCGACAAAATATTTTATGGATACTACGTTATTTTGAACTAAACCAAGTGATAATTTTACTGAAGACAACAAATAATTTCTTTTCAAATGTATATATGTATTAACTTTTAAAAGGGCAGATTTGCAACCCGAGCCCCAAACAAGTCTAGACCAAATTGAATAGAATTTTTTTAAAAATCAATATACATTTTTTTTTCTTTAAATCAAAAGAAAAATCCATATAAAGTGTCTTTTAAATATTGCTAAGTTATGGTTAAAGAAAAAAGCTAGAAAACCCTCACACTTTTTTTGACCTAACCAGAATTTGTAATTTACCCCCACTAAAAAGTTTTAAAACCACGCCATGTATAATACATTTTTTTTAAATACAACCCATACTTCTCTATTTTCGTTCTCTCGCTCATTAATACTCTTTAATATTACACGAACTCATATTTCCAAATTTCCACCCCTTCAAAATAAACGTCAAGCCAATTTCATACTCATATCTATTTATATACACATATATATATATGCGTAACCACTCCAATTCTCTCGCTCATTGAGTTCAAACAGTAGATTCGGCGTTGAACTCATATGTATATTGAAATGTTACACTCCAAATAGATGGCGTCGGCGCGAATAGCCAATTTGTTTCCGCATGAGAGTTGCCCAATATGTGTTGTTATGTACCAAAGGATTACAAAAAAGTGACAATTTGTTTTTCTCATATCTCGCACGCTTTATTATAAACGAAAATAGTTTAAAAATAAAATTTTTAGGAAAGAAGCAATCAATGTTTTAACTTTCTGTATTGAAATTCATCAAGAAAAAAAAAAAAAAAGAATGAGATTGAAATAGATACACCCATTGCCGTCAATTCTATATAATATGAAAATTTGCTTTTTTAAAAAAATAAAAATCAAACATCTTTTTCGTAGAATTCTATAATAAAAATGAGATAACTATCGTCGCCTTATATTCCAAAGTTTAAATAAACAAATGAAAAACTAAAAATGTTATATTGTTGTGCCATAAAATCATGAAAATTTAAATTTTCAATTACATATACTTATAATAAAATGTAATTTAACTATACAATTTTTTGGGAAAACGTTATCAAAATTATATTTATCCATAAAGCTCTAATATGTATGTATATATGTATATCTAAATAGAGATTCAAAAGCCCAATAAAGCTTCACTTAATTGTAGAATTCCATATTAAAAAAATTTATTCAAGGAATTGATTATGGACAAGACACCAAGGGCATGAGAAGTTGCAGGCTGAATTGGATATCTTGAAACCGCTAGAACTGCTCGGAAAAATTCCGATGTAATAGATTTGTTTAAAATGAAATTCTACAAAGTTTTATGTTCTCATAACACCATTATTAAAATGTGAAATAGGGCAACCATGGTCAAACTTTTAATTTGAAAAAAATATGTCGCAATCAAAGTTGGCTTGCGTACCACCAAACAAAAAAAATGTTTCAAAAAAATATAAAATAATAATTCAATATGGCTACTGTTGTTGGAGTACCACGCTTATTTTGAGAAATTTGTATATGTGTGTAAAATACCAGCAATGGAAATATTTTGATTCTCTCGCTCTTTGAGAGTTAGAGTAATAGCGTCAAACTCATATTTCGAAGTTGGCTGAACTTCAAAGGAAACCACTCTTTATCTTCATTCTCTCCCTCATTAAACACGTCCTATTATGAGAGAGAAATTATTTTCATTCCCTCGCTCATTGAGTACTTTGGTCCATTATCTATTATATTAATAGGCTAACAAATTTTACATATAAACCATTGCCAAGCTTAAACCCATACTAAATCTATTATATTAATAGGCTAACAAATTTTACATATAAACCATTGCCAAGCTTAAACCCATACTAAATATGCATAAATATTTATGAAATGCATATTTATTTGTTGCCATACCTCTAAGGCAGTGCACAATTATCTAATATATAACCAATACTGCTTCATTTATCTGTAATAAGCGAATGAAAATTTTTCATGCAACTTAAATTGGTTATCTGACAATCAATTTGTAAATAAAGCGATAGCCCAGTGGGAAGCGTTAGTGGGTAGTGGTCGAGCGGTTGATGGTTCGAGTACAGTTAGTTACACAGCTATAGGCCAAAATTTTTTTTTCTTTTTTGTCATTGAAAATTGTTTATATTTTTTATATATTTTTATATTTCTAATCTTGACTTTTTAATATTTTTATAAACAATATTTTTATGTTTGTGATCTCTATTTTCGAGAAGAAAAAAATTTGGTGCGAATATTTTTAGTTTACGGAAAGCCATGTGAAATAATAATTTTATATCATAAATATACATACATACCACCCATTATAGAAATGCTATAACCGCTTATACAATTTCTTTTTGTTTTTTTTTTTTTTTGGTAATTATTTCAAAAAATTACCATTAATATAAGTCTGACTGCTCAAATTTTTGAAGATGAAAGCTGCAATTTGCGAATTTTTTTTCAAATTCTATCGATTGAGATAGAGTTGCTGACAAATTCCTTATTTAAAGTATAAAAATCGACAAAATATTTTATGGATACTACGTTATTTTGAACTAAACCAAGTGATAATTTTACTGAAGACAACAAATAATTTCTTTTCAAATGTATATATGTATTAACTTTTAAAAGGGCAGATTTGCAACCCGAGCCCCAAACAAGTCTAGACCAAATTGAATAGAATTTTTTTAAAAATCAATATACATTTTTTTTTCTTTAAATCAAAAGAAAAATCCATATAAAGTGTCTTTTAAATATTGCTAAGTTATGGTTAAAGAAAAAAGCTAGAAAACCCTCACACTTTTTTTGACCTAACCAGAATTTGTAATTTACCCCCACTAAAAAGTTTTAAAACCACGCCATGTATAATACATTTTTTTTAAATACAACCCATACTTCTCTATTTTCGTTCTCTCGCTCATTAATACTCTTTAATATTACACGAACTCATATTTCCAAATTTCCACCCCTTCAAAATAAACGTCAAGCCAATTTCATACTCATATCTATTTATATACACATATATATATATGCGTAACCACTCCAATTCTCTCGCTCATTGAGTTCAAACAGTAGATTCGGCGTTGAACTCATATGTATATTGAAATGTTACACTCCAAATAGATGGCGTCGGCGCGAATAGCCAATTTGTTTCCGCATGAGAGTTGCCCAATATGTGTTGTTATGTACCAAAGGATTACAAAAAAGTGACAATTTGTTTTTCTCATATCTCGCACGCTTTATTATAAACGAAAATAGTTTAAAAATAAAATTTTTAGGAAAGAAGCAATCAATGTTTTAACTTTCTGTATTGAAATTCATCAAGAAAAAAAAAAAAAAAGAATGAGATTGAAATAGATACACCCATTGCCGTCAATTCTATATAATATGAAAATTTGCTTTTTTAAAAAAATAAAAATCAAACATCTTTTTCGTAGAATTCTATAATAAAAATGAGATAACTATCGTCGCCTTATATTCCAAAGTTTAAATAAACAAATGAAAAACTAAAAATGTTATATTGTTGTGCCATAAAATCATGAAAATTTAAATTTTCAATTACATATACTTATAATAAAATGTAATTTAACTATACAATTTTTTGGGAAAACGTTATCAAAATTATATTTATCCATAAAGCTCTAATATGTATGTATATATGTATATCTAAATAGAGATTCAAAAGCCCAATAAAGCTTCACTTAATTGTAGAATTCCATATTAAAAAAATTTATTCAAGGAATTGATTATGGACAAGACACCAAGGGCATGAGAAGTTGCAGGCTGAATTGGATATCTTGAAACCGCTAGAACTGCTCGGAAAAATTCCGATGTAATAGATTTGTTTAAAATGAAATTCTACAAAGTTTTATGTTCTCATAACACCATTATTAAAATGTGAAATAGGGCAACCATGGTCAAACTTTTAATTTGAAAAAAATATGTCGCAATCAAAGTTGGCTTGCGTACCACCAAACAAAAAAAATGTTTCAAAAAAATATAAAATAATAATTCAATATGGCTACTGTTGTTGGAGTACCACGCTTATTTTGAGAAATTTGTATATGTGTGTAAAATACCAGCAATGGAAATATTTTGATTCTCTCGCTCTTTGAGAGTTAGAGTAATAGCGTCAAACTCATATTTCGAAGTTGGCTGAACTTCAAAGGAAACCACTCTTTATCTCATTCTCTCCCCCATTAAACACGTCCTATTATGAGAGAGAAATTATTTTCATTCTCTCACTCATTGAAAAATTAGAATCGATTTACTTTGTTGTTGGTATATTGTTAAGTTTCGAAATTCTGTCAACACTCAATGTGGACTTTCTAACATTTCAAAACAACTCAACTATGTTGGGGAAAAAGAAAGTTTTAAGTGGTGTGGGTGTAACTGCAATAGAGTCAAACAACTTGAAAAAACAGGTGAGTTTGAAATCGGGGCATCATCGACATCATTTGCAGAGCGTATCTCTTAAGAATTGCGTCGTGACGGAGAAGTCAAGGTAAGTAAAGTCACTAAATTTAATTTTATATATTATTTTATTTTGGATAGTAACTATTTTCTTTTTCATTTATAGATAACCAGCTACAAAGGAAAATCCAAATCAGCTAAGCAAGGAAGAAGGAAGGAAGGGGTAAGTGTAAAAAACATTATTTTATTCTTTTCAATTTTTTTATATTTCTATTTTATTGGTTTAATTGGTTTTCATTTTAATTTTATTTTATTTTTTTCAATTGTTCCTTTTAAATTTTAGTTAATTTCGATAAAGTTTTTTCATATATTTTGTTTCATATCATTTAAATTTCATTTTATAAATTTTAGGTTTTATTTTATTTTATTTTTTTCAATTGTTCCTTTTAAATTTTAGTTAATTACGATAAAGTTTTTTCATATATTTTGTTTCATATCATTTAAATTTCATTTTATAAATTTTAGGTTTTATTTTATTTTTTTCAATTGTTCCTTTTAAATTTTAGTTAATTTCGATAAAGTTTTTTCATATATTGTTTTGTTTCGTATCATTTAAATTTCATTTTATAAATTTTAGGTTTTATTTTATTTTATTTTTTTCAAATGTTCCTTTTAAATTTTAGTTAATTACGATAAAGTTTTTTCATATATTTTGTTTCATATCATTTAAATTTCATTTTATAAATTTTAGGTTTTATTTTATTTTATTTTTTTCAATTGTTCCTTTTAAATTTTAGTTAATTTCGATAAAGTTTTTTCATATATTGTTTTGTTTCGTATCATTTAAATTTCATTTTATAAATTTTAGGTTTTATTTTATTTTATTTTTTTCAATTGTTCCTTTTAAATTTTAGTTAATTTCGATAAAGTTTTTTCATATATTTTGTTTCATATCATTTAAATTTCATTTTATAAATTTTAGGTTTTATTTTATTTTATTTTTTTCAATTGTTCCTTTTAAATTTTAGTTAATTACGATAAAGTTTTTTCATATATTTTGTTTCATATCATTTAAATTTCATTTTATAAATTTTAGGTTTTATTTTATTTTATTTTTTTCAAATGTTCCTTTTAAATTTTAGTTAATTTCGATAAAGTTTTTTCATATATTTTGTTTCATATCATTTAAATTTCATTTTATAAATTTTAGGTTTTATTTTATTTTATTTTTTTCAATTGTTCCTTTTAAATTTTAGTTAATTTCGATAAAGTTTTTTCATATATTTTGTTTCATATCATTTAAATTTCATTTTATAAATTTTAGGTTTTATTTTATTTTATTTTTTTCAAATGTTCCTTTTAAATTTTAGTTAATTTCGATAAAGTTTTTTCATATATTTTGTTTCATATCATTTAAATTTCATTTTATAAATTTTAGGTTTTATTTTATTTTATTTTTTTCAATTGTTCCTTTTAAATTTTAGTTAATTTCGATAAAGTTTTTTCATATATTTTGTTTCATATCATTTAAATTTCATTTTATAAATTTTAGGTTTTATTTTATTTTATTTTTTTTTCAATTGTCCCTTTTAAATTTTAGTTAATTACGATAAAGTTTTTTCATATATTTTGTTTCATATCATTTAAATTTCATTTTATAAATTTTAGGTTTTATTTTATTTTATTTTTTTCAATTGTTCCTTTTAAATTTTAGTTAATTTCGATAAAGTTTTTTCATATATTTTGTTTCATATCATTTAAATTTCATTTTATAAATTTTAGGTTTTATTTTATTTTATTTTTTTCAAATGTTCCTTTTAAATTTTAGTTAATTTCGATAAAGTTTTTTCATATATTTTGTTTCATATCATTTAAATTTCATTTTATAAATTTTAGGTTTTATTTTATTTTATTTTTTTTTCAATTGTCCCTTTTAAATTTTAGTTAATTACGATAAAGTTTTTTCATATATTTTGTTTCATATCATTTAAATTTCATTTTATAAATTTTAGGTTTTATTTTATTTTATTTTTTTTTCAATGGTCCCTTTTAAATTTTAGTTAATTACGATAAAGTTTTTTCATATATTTTGTTTCATATCATTTAAATTTCATTTTATAAATTTTAGGTTTTATTTTATTTTATTTTTTTCAATTGTTCCTTTTAAATTTTAGTTAATTTCGATAAAGTTTTTTCATATATTTTGTTTCATATCATTTAAATTTCATTTTATAAATTTTAGGTTTTATTTTATTTTATTTTTTTCAAATGTTCCTTTTAAATTTTAGTTAATTACGATAAAGTTTTTTCATATATTGTTTTGTTTCGTATCATTTAAATTTCATTTTATAAATTTTAGGTTTTATTTTATTTTATTTTTTTTTCAATTGTCCCTTTTAAATTTTAGTTAATTACGATAAAGTTTTTTCATATATTTTGTTTCATATCATTTAAATTTCATTTTATAAATTTTAGGATTTATTTTATTTTATTTTTTTCAATTGTTCCTTTTAAATTTTAGTTAATTTCGATAAAGTTTTTTCATATATTTTGTTTCATATCATTTAAATTTCATTTTATAAATTTTAGGTTTTATTTTATTTTATTTTTTTCAAATGTTCCTTTTAAATTTTAGTTAATTACGATAAAGTTTTTTCATATATTGTTTTGTTTCATATCATTTAAATTTCATTTTATAAATTTTAGGTTTTATTTTATTTTATTTTTTTTTCAATTGTCCCTTTTAAATTTTAGTTAATTACGATAAAGTTTTTTCATATATTTTGTTTCATATCATTTAAATTTCATTTTATAAATTTTAGGATTTATTTTATTTTATTTTTTTCAATTGTTCCTTTTAAATTTTAGTTAATTTCGATAAAGTTTTTTCATATATTTTGTTTCATATCATTTAAATTTCATTTTATAAATTTTAGGTTTTATTTTATTTTATTTTTTTTTCAATTGTCCCTTTTAAATTTTAGTTAATTACGATAAAGTTTTTTCATATATTGTTTTGTTTCATATCATTTAAATTTCATTTTATAAATTTTAGGTTTTATTTTATTTTATTTTTTTTTCAATTGTCCCTTTTAAATTTTAGTTAATTACGATAAAGTTTTTTCATATATTTTGTTTCATATCATTTAAATTTCATTTTATAAATTTTAGGATTTATTTTATTTTATTTTTTTCAATTGTTCCTTTTAAATTTTAGTTAATTTCGATAAAGTTTTTTCATATATTGTTTTGTTTCATTTCATTTAAATTTCATTTTATAAATTTTAGGTTTTATTTTATTTTATTTTTTTCAAATGTTCCTTTTAAATTTTAGTTAATTACGATAAAGTTTTTTCATATATTGTTTTGTTTCATATCATTTAAATTTCATTTTATAAATTTTAGGTTTTATTTTATTTTATTTTTTTCAAATGTTCCTTTTAAATTTTAGTTAATTACGATAAAGTTTTTTCATATATTGTTTTGTTTCATATCATTTAAATTTCATTTTATAAATTTTAGGTTTTATTTTATTTTATTTTTTTTTCAATTGTCCCTTTTAAATTTTAGTTAATTACGATAAAGTTTTTTCATATATTTTGTTTCATATCATTTAAATTTCATTTTATAAATTTTAGGATTTATTTTATTTTATTTTTTTCAATTGTTCCTTTTAAATTTTAGTTAATTTCGATAAAGTTTTTTCATATATTTTGTTTCATATCATTTAAATTTCATTTTATAAATTTTAGGTTTTATTTTATTTTATTTTTTTTTCAATTGTCCCTTTTAAATTTTAGTTAATTACGATAAAGTTTTTTCATATATTTTGTTTCATATCATTTAAATTTCATTTTATAAATTTTAGGTTTTATTTTATTTTATTTTTTTCAATTGTTCCTTTTAAATTTTAGTTAATTTCGATAAAGTTTTTTCATATATTTTGTTTCATATCATTTAAATTTCATTTTATAAATTTTAGGTTTTATTTTATTTTATTTTTTTTTCAATTGTCCCTTTTAAATTTTAGTTAATTACGATAAAGTTTTTTCATATATTTTGTTTCATATCATTTAAATTTCATTTTATAAATTTTAGGTTTTATTTTATTTTATTTTTTTCAATTGTTCCTTTTAAATTTTAGTTAATTTCGATAAAGTTTTTTCATATATTTTGTTTCATATCATTTAAATTTCATTTTATAAATTTTAGGTTTTATTTTATTTTATTTTTTTTTCAATTGTCCCTTTTAAATTTTAGTTAATTACGATAAAGTTTTTTCATATATTGTTTTGTTTCATATCATTTAAATTTCATTTTATAAATTTTAGGTTTTATTTTATTTTATTTTTTTTTCAATTGTCCCTTTTAAATTTTAGTTAATTACGATAAAGTTTTTTCATATATTGTTTTGTTTCATATCATTTAAATTTCATTTTATAAATTTTAGGTTTTATTTTATTTTATTTTTTTTTCAATTGTCCCTTTTAAATTTTAGTTAATTACGATAAAGTTTTTTCATATATTTTGTTTCATATCATTTAAATTTCATTTTATAAATTTTAGGATTTATTTTATTTTATTTTTTTCAATTGTTCCTTTTAAATTTTAGTTAATTTCGATAAAGTTTTTTCATATATTTTGTTTCATATCATTTAAATTTCATTTTATAAATTTTAGGTTTTATTTTATTTTATTTTTTTTTCAATTGTCCCTTTTAAATTTTAGTTAATTACGATAAAGTTTTTTCATATATTTTGTTTCATATCATTTAAATTTCATTTTATAAATTTTAGGTTTTATTTTATTTTATTTTTTTCAATTGTTCCTTTTAAATTTTAGTTAATTTCGATAAAGTTTTTTCATATATTGTTTTGTTTCATATCATTTAAATTTCATTTTATAAATTTTAGGTTTTATTTTATTTTATTTTTTTTTCAATTGTCCCTTTTAAATTTTAGTTAATTACGATAAAGTTTTTTCATATATTGTTTTGTTTCATATCATTTAAATTTCATTTTATAAATTTTAGGTTTTATTTTATTTTATTTTTTTTTCAATTGTCCCTTTTAAATTTTAGTTAATTACGATAAAGTTTTTTCATATATTGTTTTGTTTCATATCATTTAAATTTCATTTTATAAATTTTAGGTTTTATTTTATTTTATTTTTTTTTCAATTGTCCCTTTTAAATTTTAGTTAATTACGATAAAGTTTTTTCATATATTTTGTTTCATATCATTTAAATTTCATTTTATAAATTTTAGGATTTATTTTATTTTATTTTTTTCAATTGTTCCTTTTAAATTTTAGTTAATTTCGATAAAGTTTTTTCATATATTTTGTTTCATATCATTTAAATTTCATTTTATAAATTTTAGGTTTTATTTTATTTTATTTTTTTTTCAATTGTCCCTTTTAAATTTTAGTTAATTACGATAAAGTTTTTTCATATATTTTGTTTCATATCATTTAAATTTCATTTTATAAATTTTAGGTTTTATTTTATTTTATTTTTTTCAATTGTTCCTTTTAAATTTTAGTTAATTTCGATAAAGTTTTTTCATATATTGTTTTGTTTCATATCATTTAAATTTCATTTTATAAATTTTAGGTTTTATTTTATTTTATTTTTTTTTCAATTGTCCCTTTTAAATTTTAGTTAATTACGATAAAGTTTTTTCATATATTGTTTTGTTTCATATCATTTAAATTTCATTTTATAAATTTTAGGTTTTATTTTATTTTATTTTTTTTTCAATTGTCCCTTTTAAATTTTAGTTAATTACGATAAAGTTTTTTCATATATTGTTTTGTTTCATATCATTTAAATTTCATTTTATAAATTTTAGGTTTTATTTTATTTTATTTTTTTTTCAATTGTCCCTTTTAAATTTTAGTTAATTACGATAAAGTTTTTTCATATATTTTGTTTCATATCATTTAAATTTCATTTTATAAATTTTAGGATTTATTTTATTTTATTTTTTTCAATTGTTCCTTTTAAATTTTAGTTAATTTCGATAAAGTTTTTTCATATATTGTTTTGTTTCATTTCATTTAAATTTCATTTTATAAATTTTAGGTTTTATTTTATTTTATTTTTTTCAAATGTTCCTTTTAAATTTTAGTTAATTACGATAAAGTTTTTTCATATATTGTTTTGTTTCATATCATTTAAATTTCATTTTATAAATTTTAGGTTTTATTTTATTTTATTTTTTTCAAATGTTCCTTTTAAATTTTAGTTAATTACGATAAAGTTTTTTCATATATTGTTTTGTTTCATATCATTTAAATTTCATTTTATAAATTTTAGGTTTTATTTTATTTTATTTTTTTTTCAATTGTCCCTTTTAAATTTTAGTTAATTACGATAAAGTTTTTTCATATATTTTGTTTCATATCATTTAAATTTCATTTTATAAATTTTAGGATTTATTTTATTTTATTTTTTTCAATTGTTCCTTTTAAATTTTAGTTAATTTCGATAAAGTTTTTTCATATATTTTGTTTCATATCATTTAAATTTCATTTTATAAATTTTAGGTTTTATTTTATTTTATTTTTTTTTCAATTGTCCCTTTTAAATTTTAGTTAATTACGATAAAGTTTTTTCATATATTTTGTTTCATATCATTTAAATTTCATTTTATAAATTTTAGGTTTTATTTTATTTTATTTTTTTTTCAATTGTCCCTTTTAAATTTTAGTTAATTACGATAAAGTTTTTTCATATATTGTTTTGTTTCATATCATTTAAATTTCATTTTATAAATTTTAGGTTTTATTTTATTTTATTTTTTTCAATTGTTCCTTTTAAATTTTAGTTAATTACGATAAAGTTTTTTCATATATTGTTTTGTTTCGTATCATTTAAATTTCATTTTATAAATTTTAGGTTTTATTTTATTTTATTTTTTTCAAATGTTCCTTTTAAATTTTAGTTAATTACGATAAAGTTTTTTCATATATTTTGTTTCATATCATTTAAATTTCATTTTATAAATTTTAGGTTTTATTTTATTTTATTTTTTTCAATTGTTCCTTTTAAATTTTAGTTAATTTCGATAAAGTTTTTTCATATATTTTGTTTCATATCATTTAAATTTCATTTTATAAATTTTAGGTTTTATTTTATTTTATTTTTTTCAATTGTTCCTTTTAAATTTTAGTTAATTTCGATAAAGTTTTTTCATATATTTTGTTTCATATCATTTAAATTTCATTTTATAAATTTTAGGTTTTATTTTATTTTATTTTTTTCAATTGTTCCTTTTAAATTTTAGTTAATTACGTTAAAGTTGTTTTTATACATTTTTTTTAATTTCATTTCATTTATAAATTTCTCATTTTATTTCATTTTTATTTAATTGTTTGTTTCAAATTTTAATTAATTACGTTTAAGTTTATTATATATTTTTTTTATTTCATTTCATTTCATGAATGTTGGATTTCATTTAATTTTTATTTAATTGCTTTTTTTCAAAGTATTATTTTTTGCTTCTTTTATATTTTGTATTTTACTAACCTTTACTTTATTTATTATTTTTTTCGTTTTATATTTGATTGCTTTAAAAATTTATTTTGATTTTTTGTTTAATTTAATTATTATATATTTAATTGCTTGCATTACAATTACATTATTTTATAATTTTTGACAATATTTATTTTACTTTTGTTATTTTCTTTTCATTTATATTAAATTTACTATATTTTTGGTTTTTCATATTTTATCTTTTTACTTATGTTGTTATATACATATTTCTATGTTCGTATAATGTATTGTAGCAAGATAAGATTAAAATATGGATAGTGCGCTTTATTCTAAAAAATTTATTCATACTTTTTTTAGTTTCAATTCATTTAAATCTCTTTTTAATTTTTTAATTTCATTTACTTTTTTATTAATCTTTTATTCGTTTTTTCTTAATTGTTTGACTACAATGTTTAATTAATTACGTTAAAGTTTTACCCCCTTATTCATAAAAAATAAAAAGGTTTATTAAGCTCTTATTATTCAAAATTTGTATGAAAAGTTCATTTTAAAGAGCTTTATAAAGCAATTTTATTTTTTATGAATATGGGGGTTACTTTATAAATTTTGTTTGTAATCTTCTATCAACTTATTATATTTATTTTTACCTATTAATTATTTTTTTTTATGGCGAACAGATACAACAAAAAAACCCTGTAAAACAATAAAAAAACACCATTTATCAAATCAGCTAAACAAGGCAGAATATAAAGGGGTAAGTCAAAAACATTTAAATTTCCTAATTTGTTAAATTAAATTTTTGTTTTCACGTTTCATTAAATTTTATTGTAATTTGTTTTGTTTTATTTTTTTGTTTAATTAACTCTATCTAATTTCATTCTATCATATCGCACCCTAAATCAAAAAACGTCCCAACTCAAAATTTTTTAACTCCACTTTCTTGGCATAGATCGCCTAATAAAAATAAAAAATACAGCCAGTACATACAATTTTTTCTCTTTGATTATTATCGTTACTCTTTAAAGATTAGAGTTTTCAAAAATCAAATTACTTTTGTACGATCCAGAAGCGTTTAACTAAAACTTACTCTGATTTTGAGTTGTGACTCTTTTTGATTTAGTGTGCGATATATATTTCATTTATTTATTTTTTTATATTTTGCTTTATTTCATTGTATTCCATTATTTTTACTTTGATTTCACTCAATTTCTTTTTTAAAAAAAGTTTTTAGTTTTCTTAATTTTATTTTATTTTATGTTTTGTAACTCATTTACTTTTATTAAAATATATTTTTTTTTAGTTGGGCTTAATTTTATTTTCATTTTATTTCATTTAAATTTCATTTTATAAATTTTGTATAAGTTAAAGTTTTTTTACATATTTTTTAGTTTTATTTCATTTTAATTTCATTTTAAAAATTTTGAATTTCATTTTAAAAATTTTGAGTTTCATTTCATTTTTGAAAATAATTACGTTAAAGTTTTTTTCATATATTTTTTTGCTTCATTTCATTTAAATTTTGTTTTATAAACTTTTTATTTCATTCTATTTTTATTCAAGTGTTTCCTTTAAATTTTATTTAATTACGTTAAAGTTGTTTTTATACATTTTTTTTATTTTCATTTCATTTATAAATTTCGGATTTCATTTCATTTTTACTTAATTGTTTCTTTAAAATTTTAATTAATTATATGTTTAAGTTTCATATATTTTAATTTCATAATTATTTCATTTTAGAAATTTTCGATTGCATTTCATTTTTAATTAATTATTTTTTTGCTTCATTTTATTTAAATTTCATTTTTATTTAATTGTTTTTTTTTTTTTTCAAATTTATATTTGGTCATTTCATTTAAAATTCACTAAACAAAATTTTAATTTTCTTGGTTTCAAGTTTTAATTAATTACGTTATTTTTTTAACACATTTTTTTATTTCATTCCATTTCAATTTTATTTCATGAATTTTGGATTTTATTTCATTTAGTTAGTTGTTTGTTTAAAATTTTGTTTAATTACGTTAAAGTTTTACTTTATAATTTTTTTAAATCTCATTGACTGATTTCATTTAAAATTTATATTAAAAATTTTATATTTCATTTCATTTTTATTTAATTGTGTGTTTTAAATTGTAATTAATTGCGTTTAAGTTTTAGTTTATAATTTTTTCAAATTTCTTTTAATTTTATATTTAGTTCATTTCATTTAAATTTTATTTTATGAAAAAATGAAGTTTAGTACCAAAAGGCCGTACAACAATTCCATTGTTGTAAACAAATATGTGTTTATAATTTTTTTTTTTAATTCATTTCATTTTATATTTAACTAATTTAACTAAATTACTTTAAACGTAGGTCTCATATCGTCGCTCGCATGCCAGAGGCATGAATGTGCCAATTTTCCAAATTTGAGTTAATACGTTCACGTGATTAACCTCCCGTTTCTTTACGATTCACGAAAATCCTGGGTTTCCAAAGTACAAGGAGCCCTCGGAAATTTGCAATGACATTTCCTTGAATGTGTAGTGCAATCTCTCAAAATTGTGCCAGAAAAACGAATGTGCTACACATTCATGTTTTTGGCGCAACAAAAATGTCTAAAAATTTAATTGCCAATTTTCTTTTTAATATAAATTTTGCCAGAAGCATGAATGTTATTTCCTCAACAAGAGATGCCACGGCGTATACGTAACAATTTTGATTCACATTCGAGTATATGGCACAAAGAAAACTTACAAAAAATTTAGAAAGCCTATTTTTAGACTTTTTTATTGCGCCAAAAATACGAAAAGCGCAAAGAAATATTTTAAAAATTTAGTTTTGAAATTTTTAAAAGATGAATGTGCATTATCTCGACGAAGGAATATCAAAGTAAAATCTATATCAGGGGAAAGAGTACAACGCGAATATAACTTGCAAAAATATATTTATGTCAAAAACAAAATTTTCAAATTTTGTGAGAGCAATAAACTTTCATATACGATTTCCCAAAATTTTATTTTTGGCACATTCATGCTTCTGGGACGCGAGCGACGATATATTTGACGACTGAACAAACAAAAGGTCATATTTCCACTTTCAAAATTTTCCAGAAAAAAAAATAAAGTGTGGCGGTGCATACCCAGGGGAAGTTTACTTCTTTAATGTAGCATTCGCCGTCTGTCACGATCCCCGTTGTTATCTTTCGGCATATCGGTCCCTAAACGTAACCAACACAATTATGAAAATTCATTTGTTTGCAGATATCGGTAATTCTATTTCTCACAAAATATCACAACCGTAGTAAATTCCATTACAAAGGCAAATCAAATGCAATTATGATGTTAGTGAAGTTTCGCATTAAATAATTAAAAAAGGGGGAATTCGTCGTTGTCCGGGTGGATCTGTATTTTATGGTGGTACTAATTTCTATTGAAACAATTTTTCCACTTTTGCCAACCTTATTCTCGGGTCAAATTCCTCTTCATCAACCTCTTTTTCTCGGCTTTCTTTCCTATGTCATATTCATTTCTGTCACATATGTTTGGGTTAAGCCCCTATCTCTGTTGGCAATTCCAGTCGAGTTTTTCCGAAATACTTCCTTCCTTCCATGTCCTTAACCTCAGTACTTCATCTGCTCCTACTTTGATACCCACCCTCATTCTTAAAAATAGAGACAAAAATATAACATTAGTTCAGATGAACTCTCTATAACATTCCCTACGTCACTTTCAGTAATTTCAGCCAAAGAATTTCCAATGTGCAGACACAACTTTTCTAGAGTTTTATTTCAGTATAGAAAAGTGAATGGATGAATAGATGTAAAAAATTTAATTCTCAAATGTTTTGCTACGCCACTGTACAATTGATTTTTGATTTAGCTGAAATTGAAAAAAAAGTGAACCAAAATTTTGGAGAGGCACAATTGGTTATTTTTTTTTGACAAACTAACTGAATTTTCTTCATATAAATCTATTTATAAAAAAAAAAAAAATTCGTAGGTACCTCACTTAAAATGACTATATCTTTTTTGTTTATTGGGCGATTTTGATAAAACAAAGTTAAGGGCTCCTCCTAAGCTTCAAGCTGTCCTCTAGAAAAATTCTCATTAAAATCCGTTTCTTAGTTTCCGAGAAACTTACGTTCAAACGGACTAACAGACAGACAATAATTCTAAAAATGGTTGAGATGGACTCTATAGAGGTGCATGTTTTATTAAAAGGGGCATGCCCCTACATTTTTTCTTTTGAATTCTCAAATATGCATTAAAATAAGATATCGTCCAAAAAGTAGGAAGAACACGCGTTTTAACCTCGGTATGCATCATGCGAAAGCGAAGACTCGATATTTTATTTCTATTAAGAGATGTTTCAACTTAAAAATATGTTCTTCATCGATGATGAAAATGGTTATTTTTGTAAACCCTATAATTCTCTAGCTAGAGCCAAATTTACTCCATTCATGATATCAAAACCCAATAGTGGTTTAAGTATAGATATCTTCTTCGATAGAGCTAAATTTTTGTGGAAAGCTTAGGTTCACCCCCAGAAAGAAAAGGAAAGGAACTTCGTGACAAACAAACGGTAAAAGAAAATTTTTCGATACATATAACCGTTTTCGAGAAAAATCCGGAAAAGTCTAAATATACGTGGCATTATACATACGTGGCGCGATATCTCAGAACTGGTGACTCCTAGAGAAAAACTGTTCGGACCAATTTTGTAGAGAATTTTCAGGTCTACAACTTTATCTCAGGGAAAAATGCTGAAACTCAACATATCATCTTATTTTAATGCATATTTGAGAATTAAAAAAAAAAAAAATGTAGGGACTTGCCCCTTTTAATAAAACATGCACCTTTTAATAAAACATGCTTAAAACCCACCGTGACATATAACGTTATTATGAGGAAACTATTGCTGGTCCCCAATTTTTTTTTTTTTTTTTTTTTTCAGATATAAAAATATAATTGAATACCACATAATTTAATGTTATTTAACTTTTTTTCAGAAGTTAGTTATATAATAATTTGTTTATAATAATTAATGTTATTTAACAAAAACAAATTTATTTGTGTATAAAAAAAATTCAAAATTAGAGTGCCTTTTTTTCTAAATGTCAAAAAAAAGTTATTAAAATCGTTTCAGTAGTTCCTAAGAAAAAAATTGTTGACGGATTAGATGCGACAAAATTCAATTGGTTATACAAATGTAACGGTAAAAAATTTCGAGAAAAAAATTAACAGTATTTCCTACCCTTTTTAAGGCTTTAATTTTTTTGGTTATTCGAACACTTGGTAAATACGATGCTCACTTGAGATGGCCTTACCCTCCTGTAAAACGCTGTCGCTTCGCAACAACAACATTCATATGGTTGTTGTTTTCCAATTTCGTTGCAGTTTTTCTCAAATGCATGCCGCTATAGAAGTAAACTTCAAAATTTTAACAGAGTTAAATAGCCACAATCAAAAGTTTTTAAGTTGCGTTTTTAAAATAAAACAGCTACCGCCTTTCTGTTTGTTCAGTCCTCATTTGTACATTTGTATTTTTGGATATTTGTATATCCGGTACTATCTCGGAAACCGCTTGACCGATTTGGATGAAATTTGATATAGAGACACTATGGTTGATTCTAAGATTATCCACTTGGATTTTGCCACTTGCGGCGATTTACAGTGTTGCCACCTGCCTTAATTGTTAATTGTCTTGAGCAAGATATGCCAATTTGGTATTTCTGGCGACATATCAACTAAAATATTTTCAAGTAGGGTTGCCGCCGAGGGTTGCAATTTTACCTCATTATATTTGCATATTTGGGATCATTTAGGGGTAATTTGAGGGTCATTTTGGGGTAATTTTTGGATCATTTTGGAGCACTTGATCGATTTAGATGAAATTTGGCATAGAGATAGTATGCCTAAGCCCAAGACTTTTCACTTAGGTGTTGCCACTTAGGGTCGTTTACAGGGTTGCCACCTATCTCATTTCTTTTTTAAATTGAGCAAGGTGTCCCAATATGGGTATCAAATGAAAGGTACTTTCAGCCGCATACCACCTAGGGTTGCCACCTAACTGCATTTTATTTATTTCTTCCTGCATATTATAACCGATTTGGATGAAAGTTTGTATGCGTATGGTATCCTTCAATTTAAGATTTTATACTTGGGTTTTCGACTTGCTGTGGTTTATAAAGTTCCCATCACTTAATATTTATTCGGAAATCTATTTTGAAAAGTATATGTTGGTAAGTAACTATTGAAAAAATGTTGGTAAATAAGACAATTGGGCACAATCGAAAACACCGAGCAAGCTTAGTCACTCCGGTACTTTTACTAATAATACTAAGTAAAATATTTTCATGTGGGGTTGCCACCTTACCGCAGTATATTTGTATATTTTTATATCCGGTACTATCTTGAGAACCGCTCGACCGATTGCGATGAAATGTTACATAAAGACAGCATGCTTGATTCTGAAACTTACACATGGGTGTTGCCGCTTGCGGCGGTTTACTGGGTTGCCACCTATCTCAGTTTTTTTTTTTTTAAATATTGAGCAAGATATATTGAATGAGTAAACATGTGTATCCGCAATAAGTTTCCTTCGTAGCAAACGTGAAAATAACTCTGCTTATTCATTATTTCTATATTTGTAAAGTCTTGAAAATGATCCCATTATGACCCCAAAATGATTCCAACTGACCCCAATAAGATCCATTTTCTTTCTTTCTACTCTCCTTTCCTTCCCTTTTCTACTTTTTTTATCCTTTCTTTTCCATTCCTTTCCTTTTCCTCATTTCTATTTCCTTTGCTTCCCTTTTCTTTTCTCTCCTTTCCATTCCTGTCCTTTCCTTCCCTTCCCTTTCATATCCTTTCCTTACATTTCCTTTCCCTTCTTTTCCACCACTTAACTTTCATCTGCTCTCCCTCCCTTTCATTTATTTTCCTTTTTTTTCCTGTCTTTTCATAGCCTTTCCCTTCCTTGCCTTTCCTTGCTTCTCACTTAATTTCCTTTCCTTTTCTTGACTTCCCTTTCCTTTCCTTTAACAAAAAGAACATCCATAATCACGAGTTTTGTGTCTCATGCATGCAAGATATAAAAATAAAAACAAAACAGGTCGCCTACCTTAAATCATGTCTGAAGTCTGGTTTTCATTAGTTCAAATTTTGACAAATTCTATCGACTTTATCGAAATAAGAAGTGAAATCTCGATAAAGTCGATGAAATTTGACACCATTTGACCTAATGAAAACCAGCCTTGAGCGATCACTTGCATTTTTGTTGTTGCGCGTTTGGTTGTGCATTTAGTATTTAAACCCGATTAACAACGCGCCAGTGTGTGAATACAGACACATAAACCTAACCCCTACACCCCACCCCCCACCTATTACATGTTACGCGTAACTTTGGGCGGTTTACAGGGGTCTCACCTTATTTTTTTTAAATATTGAACCAGATAGGTCAATATGGGTATCAATGAAAGGTATTTTAGTCGGCTTACCAACTAAATATCTCTAAATAGGATTAATAACTAATTGCATCTTTTTATTATACGCGAATATTATTTATGTCCTGGTTTATTGATAGTTCATTTATCTTGATTTACTTTTAGTCGTATCAAATGCCGCGACTTACGGGAAGAGGAGATAGGGTTAGAGACAGGGAGAGACGTCATAATGTTCTTAGCACATCTATTGAATTAGTTGACAGTTTCAAGGGTGCTTTAAACGATGTACCCTCTGATTTTCTTAGCTCAGATTGTGGTCCTATGGATTTACGTTGTGTGCATTGTAATGCTATGCATTTCAATAGTGAGATTACTGCCAGAAGCAGAAATTCCTTTTCGATGTGTTGCCAAAAAGGAAAAGTTACTTTGCAACCATTAACACAAAATCCGTTTTTCAATGACCTGTATGAAGGTTTACGCTCCAACAACCCGTCTTTAAAACGAAAATCTAACAATTATTTTGAAAATATACGAAGTTTCAATTCATCTTTTGCGATGGTTAGTTCTGAAGCGAATATTGTAGAGAATACGCGAGGTGCCTATCACTTCAAAATTCACAATATCTTCTATCATAGAGCTGGCCCTTTGACGCATGGGCAAAATAGTCGAAATAATCCCTGCTATGCTCAGTTATATTTCTATGATGTCGATACTGCAAATTCTTTTAGATCGAGAGAACCATCAAACGTATCATGCGATAGAGGCTTAATAGAAGAAATTTCTTCCGAATTAAATCGGGTTAATCCTTTTGTACGGTCTTTTGTTTCTATGAAAGATCATTGTAGTAGACCGGAAAATATATGCAAAGAAATGTGTTTGCTCATTACTGTAAACCAAGATATGGGGAATACGGCTATGGGTAGATTCAATGACGCCCTTGCAACTGATGTTGCCGTTATATTCAGTACGGTAGATGGCGAGCCTCCATTCGACAGAAGAATGGTATCGTTTTACAAATGCAATGGTACGCTGAAGAACATTTCCGTTTTAGATTCATCTTTGGACCCATTGGCATATCCACTACTGTTTCCCAATGGGGACACTGGATGGCATACAGAAATAATGCATAGTATACAAAGAACGTCTACTTCAAATCGTCCCAGAAATAAAACTACCATGCTTGAATTCGCATCATATCGACTTGCAATCAGAGACGAATTCAGCCTTTTACACCATTCTAAAAAGCTTTATCTACAGTGGATTGTAGATATGTATGTTCGTATTGAGGGCACCCGGCTTCACTTTATAAGAACAAATCAAAATAGCCTAAGGTGCGATATTTTATACAACATAACTGATTATTTGAATACTAATCCGAATGGTAATGGTTATGAAAATATTGGGAGACGAGTCATTTTACCATCGTCATTTACTGGTTCGCCCAGAAACATGTACCAAAATTATTTGGACGCTATGACTATCGTTCGTCACTTTGGCAAACCTTCGTTGTTTATTACAATGACATGTAATCCCAATTGGCCAGAAATTACTAGAAATATAGATTTCAATGAAGCGCCAAATTATAGACCTGAAATTATCGTGCGAGTGTTTCAGGCAAAACTAAAGGAGTTAATAAGCACAATATGTACAAAGAAAATTTTTGGTACTGTTGCTGCTCACATTTACACGATAGAATTTCAAAAAAGAGGTTTGCCTCATGCACATATTTTGATAACACTACATGAAAGGGATAAACTTGATGGTGTTAACGATATTGACAAAGCCGTGTGTGCTGAAATTCCTGACATTGAAACCATGCCGAAATTGCATGAATACGTTTCGAAACATATGATGCATGGGCCATGTGGTGCTTTGAATACTAATGCGGTATGCATGAGGAATGGCGAATGCTCCAAAAATTTTCCAAAAAATTTTTGTGAGTCCACACGCGAAGAAGTAAATGGATTTCCATTGTATAGAAGACGAGATAATGGTGTCAATGTAGATGTTCGTGGTGCATCTCTTGATAACCGTTATGTTGTTCCATACAATCCGTATTTGCTTGCCAAATTTAACTGTCATATAAATGTGGAGGTATGCTCTACAGTAAAAAGTGTAAAATACATTTACAAATATGTATACAAAGGATATGACAGCGCCACCGTGAGATTAGCCCCTGAAGAAATCGATACCGCGGAAGGGAGAAATTGTGACGAAATTCAAAACTTTTTGGATGGGCGTTACGTAGGCTCAACTGAAGGAGCTTGGCGTATTTTTCAATTCCCCATGCACTCTCAGTCCCATTCTGTAAATCGACTTGACATCCATCTACCTCAAAGGCAAAATGTTGTATTTAGAGATGGTCAGGCACAGCAAGCAGTTCAAAATTTGAGAAAAACCAAACTGTTAGCATTTTTTCAGTTGAATATTGATGATCCAACGGCACACTCATATAAATACACTGAAATTCCGTCTCATTATATATGGGATGATAGCGGAAAGAAGTGGAAAAAAAGACAGCGAGGCGGTGATAAAATTATTAATCGCATGTATGTAGTGTCGCCGAAGGATAGTGAACTCTTCCATTTACGTTTGCTTCTTTTACATGTGACTGGACCAAAATCGTTTATGGACGTTCGAACATATAATGGGGTTCAATATAATACATTTTTGGAAGCATGTCATGCTCGGGGAATCGCCTCAAATGATAACGAATGGCGAGAGTGCTTAGAAGAAGCGCGACAATTTCATTCGCCTAAACAAATGCGTCACTTATTTGCTGTTATATGTGCACTGAATACTCCAGCAAATGCTTTGGCGTTGTGGAATGAGTTTAAACATGCACTCTCTGAAGATTTCTTGAGAGAAAGCGATGAATCATATTCATTCAATCGTGCACTTTTAGAAATCGAAGATGTTCTACTTACTCATAATACAACATGTCAAAGCCTTGGATTACCCACTCCTACAATAATCCCAAGTGTGACAAGTATAAATATTCCACAACCGGAAAATGAGCAAATTTTATTTGAAGACTATTACTCAAGAGCGAACAACGAGCAGCGTAAAATAATAGATAGCGTCATCCAGGAAATCCAGTTTCATAATACTGGGTCCAATGTCTTCTGTGTTACTGCTCACGCAGGTTGCGGTAAAACTTTTATGCAAACTGCTTTGATTCACAGGTTGAATTCTCTAAATCTTCCATGCATTGCTACTGCCTTTAGTGGCATTGCATCAACTCTTTTGATTGGTGGAAGAACAGTGCATAATGTCTTCAAGTTACCCATTCCTGTTGTCGAAAATTCAGTCCCGAATATCACCCCAAACAGTTCTCAAGGTAGATATATTAATTCAGCTGCGCTGATAATAATTGATGAAATTTCCATGTGCCCACTTTTAATTTTGAAAGCTATAGATAGATTACTACGGGATTTGACTACCGATGAAAATAATAAACTCAAACTGTTTGCAGGGAAAACAATTCTCCTCTGTGGGGATTTTAGGCAAATTTTGCCCGTTGTTCCTCATGGATCACGTGCAGTTTTGGTTGAAAACTGTATTGTCAGTTGGAATGAATTCCCTTCATTTCATCATGAAACATTAAACCAAAACATGAGAGCACTACCGCACGAAGTCCAGTTTATAGAATTTTTAAAGCGAATTGGAAATGGTCAAGAAATGTTATATCCACAGTTTGGAGATAACATTATTCAAATACCACAGCAATTATTGGGAAATGAAAATAACTTAATTGCTGACATATTTGGAAATATTAATGAAAATTTGCTGTCAGATGAGGTTGTGAACTCTGTCATTTTAGCAGCAACAAATGAAGATTGTACCGTGGTTAATAGTGACATTTTAAATCGCATATCAGGCTCATTTAAAACATATAACAGTTTTGATAGTTTAATTTGCGACGACGATAGAGAGGTAAACAACTATCCGACCGAGTTTCTTAACAGCCTTAATATGAGTGGATTGCCACCGCATAAACTTTCACTCAAGCTCAATTGCGTAGTGTTGCTTATTCGAAATCTGAATACAAAAGAAGCTTTAGTAAACGGTACTAGGATGAGGGTTAAGGGCCTTCACAATAATGCCATCGATTGTGAGGTTTTAACCGGATATTCCAAAGGTAAACGAATTCTTATTCCTCGCATCAAACTAACATACTCTGGAACTATACTGCCGTTTAATTTACAACGGACCCAGTTCCCAATAATACCATCGTTTGCAATGACCATAAACAAGTCCCAAGGTCAAACGTTTGAGAAGGTCGGAATTTTGTTGAGGCGTCCTGTATTTACACATGGGCAGTTGTACGTTGCTGCAAGTAGAGTTAGGTCGTTTGAAAGTTTGAAGTTTTATGTTAGCGAACATTATAATCAAGGCCACTTAGCCGGCGATGATAGGGTATTCACGAAAAATATAGTTTTCCCAGAAGTTATAAGTTCAACACGTTAAAAATCTATGTATTTCGTTACAGACAAAAGAACAAGATGGGACGTAGCAACAAACCCTCAAGTTACAAACATCGCTGCCCAGTCTGCACCCACAACCACCGGCTGATATTTTGCCGCGAGCTACGCAGGATGAAAGTGGCCGAGAGACTGCGTTCTGTCCTCGTTCACCGCCACTGCGGTAATTGTTTATCGCCTCACCATCTCGCCGTAAACTGTCCCTCCACCCGAACGTGTCAACATTGCCACGAGCGGCACAACAGTCTCCTCCATCCAGAGGAAGACGTGCCGCGGCCCACTGTCGATCGCATTAGCGGAAAACGCAGGTCCCCCCCCTACCGCCTGCAACCATTGGACGAGTCGAGTGATAACGAGGATGTCCTACAAATCGATGCTAACGAGGAGGATCTGGCCATACCCGACCAACCGGCATTCAGACCTTCTCTGTCGAATGTCCGGTCTGAAATAGAGCGAGGGCCAACCCGACAGGCGAGAAGAGCCCACCACCAACCACGGCGCCTTGAGGTGAGAGACGCTCGAGAGCGAATAATGGGAGTGACACGCCGTGCTCCTGAGCTATCTGTCCTCACCCCAACGGTGTCTGTCAAGGTAATGACCGGAGTAAGGTCACCAACGGTGAGGGCCATCGTCGATCCCGGGCGG